>PVLC010048775.1:0-10669 GCA_004027655.1 Graphiurus murinus | reverse complement strand
CCCCCAAGTATTGGGATTACAAGCTTGTGTCATCACGCCCAGCTTCCTATGTTCTTTATATTTAAAACATGATTTTTTGCTCTTAACGTTTACTAAGGACTAGCTTAAAAGTTTGTGCTCTGGCAAAACCTCTTATGTTTACTGTCTTTGATTACCTAGCAAGCTGAATCTTAGTAGAATCAGGGTTTAAATGTGTATATTTTATACCTGTTTAATGATTACTTTGTAGCTCTAGATAAATGAACAACACTAACTTTGGGTTACTATATTTGACACCCTATATATCTGTGACCAGAGATGTGTATATTATCTAAGAGCTAACTATGTTGTGTATCTAGGTTCATCTAAATGTTTTCATAAGAGCTTATAAAGGTAAAAATGTATGGGTTTTATATATGTACAAGCTAGCTAATATAAGTAATCTTTCTATGCAATATGCATTGTGTTGGTATCTTAAGTCACTAAGACTTCTGCCATCTATGTTTTAGTACCATTCAGAAATCCATCATTAAGACTTGGTTTACATCTGTTTGCTTTAGATAAGTGTCTTATTACTGTATAAAAGAGATACAATGGTCTATCACGTAATAAGTTTATTTCTGATTATTAATATTGTCCTTTAAACTTATAAAAACTTAGAGCTATTTGATTTTTATCAATGCTGTTAACCAACATAGACTTGTAAATACAGTTATCTTATTGAGCCACAAATTCTAAATTTCACTTCAATGGTTAAGTGAAGGTTATGTTAAGGTTAAGTTAAAAAAATTGTTAACTTTTATGTATCATGTTAATTATTACTGGCTTCTTTATTAAATATATTTATGTCTCCTAAGTATCTTCTAAAATGCAGAACTTAAGAAAACACCAAGCTGATGTCCTATAAACAAAAAGGTTAATAGCAGTTATTGAGGTTTATATTTGTGTATTTCTAAATTTATTATAATCATTTTCAAGCAAAGATAGTTAGAGGTGATAAAACACTTGACATTTCAAATCATGCCACTCTGGTTAAAAAAAAAAAGAATTGGGTAATTATATATGTAAAGTCAAATTTAAATGAGGATTTGTTTATGTCATCAAATATTATCAGAACTATTATATCTTTGTAATTGTTGTCTGTTAACGTTACAGATATATTTTTAACAGAATAACCTAAACAAAGTTTTGATAGCCATTATCTGGAAAACAGGCTATAATATTGACCTCTAATCATTAAAAGGACTGGTGAAACTGACCATCTGGGTGCTCAACAACCGGGTCTTGTAGAACAATCAGGAAGTAAAAGGGCTAAAAGGATAGCCAATATTTTGGCCCTCGCCCTCCAAGGTCAAGGACCCATGGGAAGACTTCACACAGGCCTCTACAGTTCCGGTGAGTCATGTGACCTCCCGAAACAGGGGGATCATGAAGGCTCCAGAGACTGGGAGCTACCAGCACAATCTCTGTTAAAAAGGAGGATCATTGGACAGAAAATGTCCCCTATGCTTCAAGGAAAGCAAATGGTTAGCAGACCATGACCCATCCTCGCAGATGAGAGGCAAAGCCTCACAGACAGGAGTAACCCTGAGGAGCCTTAACTGACGTTATCAGCAAAATTTTATAATTCATGATTACCCAATATTGGGCTAACTACTTGGCCTTGAACACCCAGCAGGGAAGTATAAGCAAAATGAGTGTCTACATTATAATTTATAATGATGCTTCTGCCTTTAGGCTCATAGGAAAAATATAAAGTGACACTGATCCCCAGAACTTCTGAGTATTTATAAAATGCTATAAAGCTAAGTCTGTCTCACTTGAAGTTTTACAGGTCCAGGACCACCAACATCATAAATTCCTATTCCTGTAAGGTACTGGACAGTCTAAGAGTCCTGCTCAAAGTTAAAAGGAAAAAAAAGAAAAAAAAAAAAAAAAAAAAAAAAAAAAGCCTGTTTTAAGAAGTCTATTTAAACTCTCCTATGTACTGTAAACTAGGAATAATGCTTCTTTCTATTCTTGTGAAACCTTTTTTCTTTTTCTTTTTTGATATGGGAATTTCTATGCTAAACTAGAAACTTTAAAGATACTTAGAGTTAATGAAGTCTCTCATAGAGTAGGAAAAAGATACAATAACCTAAAACCTAAAGTGAAATGCTTGTTTTATAAATGGCCCTGCTAAATATGTAAAAACAAAAGACAGATAGTAATAGTATATAATTTTTTTTTTTTTTTTTGCAGTACTGGGGATTGAACTCAGGGGCATTCTACCTCCGAGCTATACCCCCAGCCCTATTTTTTATCCTTTATTTTGAAACCGAGTCTCACTAAGTTGCAGAGTGCCTCACTAGGTAGCTAAGGCTGGCCACGAACCCAGATCCTCCGGTCTCAGCCTCCCGAATGCTGGGATTACAAGCGTGCGCCACCACGCCCGGCTCTAGTATATAATCTTTATAGTAAGCAAATTATTGTTACTAATTAATAGTATCATAGAAGCCAATAAGGTAAATTGTATGCTGTGATTTATGCTTTGTGCCTTGAGGATGTTTCCCAATGTCATATATAACCTAACAGGTTGGTTACCTGGCTTCCAGTTTAAAATGTTAATCATTTAGTCCAGGGTATATCACCTGGCCTAGTTTCTGGGTAGATAAAAGCAGTACTCGAACTGAAATTATTCCTAGATTTGGGCTTCCCAGCCCACTTTAAAGTGACACTGGGTCTTCCTTTATCTCAAAGGTAACACAGAAGGTCTTGTGAGCTCTGGACATAACTTACTATCTCCATAGCTCCTTGCACCCTCAATTGTCAGAAAAGGTGGAAAGGGCTAAGTTACAAAATCAAAACCACCTTGGGAAAACTATGTCAAGAGACCTTTTTGAGCCCTGGTTATGCTTACTACCCATTGCTCTATTAAGGATTAGAATTGCCTAAAATCTCTCTTTAACTGAGTTCTTATAAAATGTTTTATAAAAGGTCTTTTCTATGACAATAAGGTCCTTCCAACTCCTGATAATTTGACCTATGTGACAAAAACACAACCAGTTGATTGTGTCTTACTCAAAACCTGGAAAAGGATTTACTCAAAACCTGGAAAAAGGACCCTTGGAAAGGGTCCTTTCCAAGTTCTTGGGACACAGTTCCTGGATTCATATGTGTGAAATTAAACCTATCCCTATTGAGACTTTACAGAATCAAGGCTCTAAAGTCAGGAATAAACCTCTGGATGCTGATAAGACTTGCAAACACTATTCCTGTGAGCTTTTAAAAGATTTTAAAGTATTATTAAAAAAAAAACCACTACGACTGAATCAGGATAAGTTTTATTTTTGTGCCTTTTTTTTTCCTTATAACTACATTATGTCAACATTATTCTTCCAGGAAAAAAAAAAAAGCAAACTTCTTTCCTGGACTGGACACAACAATATGCCAAAGATATTAATAGAGATGCCTGTTGGATCTGTGGGCTGTTATCCACATCTAGCTCATGGGGCTGCCCTGGTGGGTACCCCCAATACAAAAAAGATGATTGGCTAGAACTCCAGAAACTCATTAACAACAAGATAAAAGTACCATCTTAAAGCTTGCTATAAGAGTTAATGTTTCCCATGGCCTATAAATAAAAACTTAAACAAAAAGGGCCATAAAAAGAGTTTCTCTGTAAATAAAACAAATGTCCATGTACAGCATTTTACCAAAAGTTATCCATCCCAAACTCAAAATATATCTAAAATAAAAGATAATAATCATGAGTACCTAAGAGGATACTCTCAAATATGGTATAAACATGTTGAAATTATACCCACTATGGAAAGACTCAGTCAAATGGCAGCACAGGGATGGACCTGTGCAATTATTAAAACAAATGTTGTGTTTATATTCCTGATAATTCTAAAATGTGTCTTCTACATTACAAGACCTATGTTCTAAAATTAATTATATGTCTGATTCTGACCCAAGCTTAAGCGACTTACTAAACTCCTGGTTTTCCAAAACATCTTGGTAAAAAAAGGTCCTCATTTCCTTAGCCAATATACTTTGCATAAAAATACTTCTCTGTTGTTCGATTTACTGTTGTTGTAGGCTAATATCTCGCATGTGCTTGCCTTCTCTTCCAGGATATCAAAGTAATCGTTCTACAATCAGCAAACCCTGACCTTCCTATGTCTCCTTTAGATCAGTTAGGAAGAGACTTCCGATCCCTGCTTAGGCAGGGACAACAACCCCTTAAAGGTTCAAAGCAAATACAGAAGTCAGACCTTTGGACCTCAGTGCCCCTTAAGATTAAGGGATCGAAGTCTTGGGGGGGGGGGGGGAATGATATAGGTTAGAAGAAATAAGTAGGTAGAAAGGAGACAGACAAGAAGGAAAAGTAAAATATAACTTTAATATAAAAAACCTAGAACTAAAGCGCTTCAGCCTCTACTCCACAAACTGGTTCTCTTTCCCAGGCCTGACTCTCCCAAATTCCTGAGAAATCTGTATATCTTAGAGTTAACTAAAAGGAAGTAAAATTGCCCTGTGTATTAATAGCAAGACAGGTATGATATTTTGAAAAACCTACAATTTAGGTCACTCTCCAGCTTATCTGTCAGTCAGCTAATGAAAACCCCAATCAGTCTGAGGACCCTAAGGATGACCAGACCACCAGACCACCAGGAAGTGCCTTGGGACTCCTGGACTGAGATCATCCACCCTAGAGCTGACCGGACTACTCAACCACCATAAACTGCCTAGGAACTACCGGACTGAGATCATCCTCACACACCTCCTCGAGCCTACCCCTCACAAAAGTCCCCTATAAGAAGAGAACCCTGAACTCCCCCAAATGCCCTTCCTCATCTTGAGGTGGCCCACATTCTCTCTTGAATGTGTATTTCTTCCGTTTTTCCCAAATAAACCTCTGTCCATGTCTCTGACTGGCTCGTGCTTAAATTTTTTTCCATCACGTTAGCCAAGGCCCCTGCAGATCCTGAGTTCCTGAGCTGAGGATTCACCCCAACAATATGACTGGTGGTTTAACTTTTTTCATGCATTGACTTTTTTTTTGAGACAGTCTCACATGCTCCCCAGGCTGGCCTCAAATGTCTGAGTTCAAATGATCCCTCTATCTCACCTGGGATTATAGATGTTCCCCACCATGCCTGGCTCCACAAATTATAATCAAGAAAAGAAGTAGTTCCTCCTATTAAAGCAACATTTACCTTAATAGTTCCAAGATCCATTGGATTTTTGACAATGTCATAGTAGTTGCGGAGACCCAAAGCATTAGCATCAACAGGATTGTAAAATGGCCACGCATACGATAAATGTTTTTTTGCAAGTAATTCTTTAAGAATCTCATTACAGTACTTTAACTGTTCAGTAGTTACTTTAGCATTCTTTGTGGATTTATATTGTTGCTGAGAATCTGGCAACACATCCTTCAGCACATTTTCTTTGACTGGTGGCATTCTCGATGACTTTTTTTCTGGAACTGTCGGAGAAGATTCACTACTTGCTCTAACAACAGAGGTTGTAGGAGTTGTTGTATCTGCTTTCCTCTTCACACCTTTTGTAACCTAAAACAAAACATTCAACAACAAAAAGCTATACTTCAGGGGATAGTCATCAGTTTAAAGGGCGAGGACAATTACTGACACCAAGTCTTTTTATATTTTACATATACTGTTGTCAATCTATGTAGTAAATATAGTAAAGTTTAATTTCTCTTTTATAAGCAAAACAAATAATTCTATATTGTCTCCCTATATCTTAAAGAATTATCTTGACAAACCTTTAGGACAAGGAAAATCAAAGTCATAGTTATACAAAAAAACCCAAAAAACAAAAAACTGAATACTTGAAATCAGCTAGGGCACACAATTTTAAAAGCAAAATTAAAACTGGGTGTGATGCCATATGATTGTAATCTCAGTACTTGGGAGGCTGAGACAGAAGGAATACAGGTTAGCAGCCAGCCTCAGCTGCTTAGTAAGACCCTGTTTCAAAACAGAGAAAAAAAAAATAGGGCTAGGGGTGTAGCTCAGAGGTAGAATGCCCCTGGGTTCAAAACTTAGTACCACAAAAATAAATAAATAAATAAATGAACAAACAAACTATGAGCCAGGCATGGTATACATGCCTATAATCCCAGTACTTGGGAGGCTGAGACAGGCGGATCGAAGATTTGAGACCAACCTCAGCAACTTAGTGAGGCCTTGTTCCAAAATAAAAAATAAAAAGGGCTGGAGGTGTAGCTCAGGGGTAGAACTCCCCTGGGTTCAATCCCTAGTACCAAAAACTATGTAAATGGGCATTTTTTATATTAATACTATCAAGATAATAAAACAGTTCAAATTCTACCTAAGAAATCTCTAAAGTTGGTTAACATTCTGGGTCTTTGTTCACAAAATATACAAAGAGATAGAAATAGTTAATAGAAGTAGATAAAAATCAGTTAAGATTGCTTATTAAGCCAAGCATGGTGGCACACGCTTGTAATTCCAGTACTTGGGAGGCTAAGAACAGAAGATCCGGTTCGCAGCCAGCCTCAGCTACTTAGTGAGACCCTCCACAACTTAGTGAGACCCTGTTTCAAAAATAAAGAATAAAATATATATAGGACTGGGGGTGTAGCTTGGAGGTAGAACGCCCCTGGGTTCAATCCCCAGTACCATAAAAAAAAAAAGATTACTTATTAGTGAAGACTAATTTTCATATCAATGTAAAGCATAAACATGTCTACATTCAAAGCTATCTTGAAATATGGCAGGAATCAGTGATTTAAAAACCACAATAAACGTACTTGGACTACTGTCTGTGAGCTGGAGTTGAGTGGAGCTCCTTGTGCCATGCTTAATGGGGAGAGAGATGTCTCGGGGATTACAGAGGGAATCTCTTGCTGCTTAAATACATTGTCTGTGGCTTTGGGGGATGTTTTTTCTTTAACAGAAGAACCTGGTATATTCTGTTGAGTACCTAGTGAAATGTGAAGCAGTTAAATATTTGAGTTAGCATAAAGCACCACTTTTTTTCTCTTAGTATTCTATTGTAATTTAGTTCAGGTTTTTAGCAAAATAAGCACAACACACTTTCATTCTTTGAAATTCTCCAATTCATACTGTTACCAACAAAATTGGACCAATTTTAAAGGATTTTTGTCCATAATCCCAAAAGACACAATCCCAAAGGCTGAAATACTGAAATATCAAAATGCCTAAAGTCAGTCAGGGTGGTGGAGCACGCTTGTAATTCCAGCATTTGGGAAGCTGAGACAGGAGGATTGCAGATTCGAGGGCAGCCTTAGCTGCTTAGTGAAGCCCTCCGCAACTTAGTGAGACCCTGTTTCAAAATAAAGAATAAAAAATAGGGTTAGGGGTGTAGTTCACAGGTAGAATATCCCTCGGTTCCATCCCCAGTACTGAAAAAAAAAAAGGCCTGAAGTCTAAAATTCCTGAAGATTGAAATTCCAAAACTATAATTCTGGAGAAAAAAATAACATCTTTAAAATACACTTCTCTAAAGCCAGGTGGTGTCACACACCTGTAATGCCAGTACTTGGGAGGCAGAGACAAGAGTATTGCAGGTTCAAGGTCGGCCTCAGCAACTTAGCAAAGCCCTCTACAACTTAGTGAGACTCTATTAAAAAAAAAAAGTAGGATTGGGGGTATAGCTCAGAGGTAGAATGCCCCTGGGTTCAATCCCCAGTATTGTGCGTGCACGCTTGCGCACACACACACACACACACACACACAATCTGTTTGTTTATTTATTTATTGGTGGTAGTGGTGATGCTGGGTTTGAACCCAGGGTCTCATGCATGCTACACAGGTGCTCTACCATTGAGTTCTAACCTTGAAACATATATACAATTTTAAAAGGGGTTTGAGAATCATAAACACAACATTATATTTCATAGGCCACTTTACACTCTAAAACAAGGAATAACAATACTTACTTTTGCAAGCATAAACAGTCAACTATATTAACATTCACACAGTTATAACAATTATCAGCAGATGAACTATATTCATGAAGAAATGAGTCAAGCCATGAGCAATGGCACATGCCTGTAATCCCATTACTCGAGAGGCTAAAACTAATCCCAGGTTTGAGATGAGTCTTAACAATTTAGTGAGACTCTCGGCAATCTACTGAGACCTTGCTTCAAAACAATTTTTTTTTTTAAATGGTTGAGAGTGTACCTCAGAGATAGAATGCCCCTGAGTTCAATCCCCACCCTAGTTCCACAAAAAAAGAAAAAAAATTGTTATTAGGCTAGGGACATAGCTCAGTGGCAAACTGCTTGTCTAGCATGCATGAGGCCTAATTTTAAAAAGTTATTAAGTACTATATTTCACAGAACATTAAAAAATAATTTTTATTTTGCTAGAGATAATAACTAAGTCAGCAATAATTATCAATTTTATTTAATTATTTAAATACTATACTGATCTATGTGCTATCTACATCATGCAAGCTTATTTCAATCCTTGTATAGGTCTTATAATCTCTGAGTATGGCACTATGCACCTGTAATCCCAGCTACTTGGAAAACTGAGGCAGGAGGCTTGCAAATTGGAAGCAATCTTGGGCAATTTAGCAAGACTCTACCTCACAAAGAAAAATAAAAAGGACTGGGGGTGGGCATGATGGCACATGACTGTAATCCCAGTATTTGGGAGGCTAAGACAGGAGAATCGCAGGTTTGAGACCAACCCCAGCAATTTAGTGAGATGCTGATTCAAAAAAATAAAATAAAATGGGACTGGGGGTGCAGCCCAGTGGTAGAATGCCCCTGGGTTCAACCCTCGGTACCACAAAATAAACAAACAAACAATCTCTACATAAACAAACTATAAGCCTCCTATATTTCAACCACTTAACTATACATTATATAAACATTTACAACCATGAAAGATAAATATTTCCCTGATATTATGGATGAGGAAACTAACATGGAATGATTAAGGAATTTAACCAACATTGCAGAGCTTGAATAATTCAAAGATGAATTAAGGACTGGAGAAGCAGCTTAGTGGTAGAGTACTAGCCTAGACTGTGTGAAACTGTTCCAATCCCCAGCACCACAAATGAATGAATGAATGAATGAATGAGATGGGTGGTGCCTGCAATCCCAGTACTTGGGAGACTGGGAGAGGAGGATCACAGGTTTGAGACCAGCCTCAGCAGCTTATCAAGAGTATCAGGAAGCTAGTAAGACTGTTTTAAAATAAAAAAATTTAAAACCAACAATAAAAAGGGCTGAGAGTGTAGCTCAGAGTAGAATGTCCCTGGATTCCTTCCTTAGTACCAAAAAGAAAAAAGAAAAAGGTAGAAAAAGAGACAATCTTCAGACCTAACACCTAGCAGAAACATTTCATTCCTAGCTATGGGATCTTTTGGCAATTTGGGCCCTCTTATCACTACGATATACAAACAAAAGATCTACCAAATATAGTAATGATAGCTGTGATTTGATTTATTGGGTGCCTACTAGATGGATGTCACTGGCAAGAGGAAACCTAGTCTCAGGTTGTAATCAATGCAATCTCCCTACTGGTACATGATCTCCATCATGGGCTTAAGGTTACAGTGTAGCAGACTGTTTAAACACTATTAGTGGTAATCAGAATGGTTTGGGACCCAATTAATGATGGACTAATCAGAACATTCTGAACTGCTGATGTTTCAGGAATTGATTCTTCCACAGCAGGAAATTGTGAGGCAGACATCTATCTGTATTGTAAACCCTGTGAGAGAAATTAGGTCCCTACTTTAGTTGAAACACACATGGTTTGTGGGGTTGTTGTGCCTGGTGTAGGAGTGCTTGGTCTACTAGTAACAAAAACCAACACTTAACCATGGGACTGTTATTCTTCTCACAGATGGAGATGACTTTTTTGGTAAAGACGAGCCTACAGTTGGGAGCTATTAAGCAATATCTATCAGGTGGCAATCTACGGCCTGAATATGGCTTGATCAATGGCAATGGAGTCTGATTTCTTTGCCTTGCAACATCTAATAAAAAATCTCTCGGGGGAGGAGAGGTAAAAACTGGTCAGTGAGACACCAGATTGCCAATCACATGTCATCTGCATCAACAGAAGCTTTCTTAGCATGACTTGAATAAAACTTAGCATCCTCTAGGAATGTGGTCACATATTGGTCACAAATGCCAACATCTGATCTGTAACTCTTGGCTCAGATTCTGTAATCCCTACAGCCTTCAGGAATTGTGCCATTCTCTGTCTTTCAGCATGCTCATGGGAGAAGCCATCCTGCCAGACTCCATGATACGTGGTGATTAAACTTTTTGAGCTAAATCATCCACATTAATGTATTTCACTCCTGATCTTAATGCAAATTCTTTGCTTAGTGTGGTTTTTCCGAGCCCTGGTGTTGTGAGCAGGATGTTCAGCAGCAACATAGTTCTCACTGTGATGGATGCAAGTGTCTTGCTCACATGCCCTGAGCACTACCTCTTTTGAAGGATTTTATGTTTAGTTCTAGTTGAGAGAGCGAGAGAAGACCCAGAAACTATTTCTCTCTCTGGCTTACCTTTCTTTATTCTTTCCTTACCACCCACAACTTGCTCTTCTTGTGGCATCTGAGATAATTTCTGAATAAATAACTTCTCTAGAGCTTGTGCCATAAGAACAATGTCATCTCCAGGCTAAAAAATATAAAATATACAATAAGGATACAT
>PVLC010048774.1:0-10658 GCA_004027655.1 Graphiurus murinus | reverse complement strand
CAAGATGAAAAGCAGCATTTGACACTGAAAAAGTAACAAAAACAAAGAGAAAATGTAAACAAAAAGAAGCAGCTTGAGTTGGATGAAGTCAGTGTGGAAATTCCTATTCTACTCTTGTAAAACAGCTTATGTTTAAAGTGTGCTGCTTTGAATTATGACCACTTAAGAGGCAGACATATTTAATATTCACATTAAAAGTGGCCATATCCATGAATCACAATGCAAACTGTCAAGCTTAAATATGCAACTCTGTTCTCTTGTGCCACTTAGCTCCTAGTGACACAAAAACAGAGTTCAACCTTCTCATCAAATGTGGATAGAGTGAGACTAGATTTCAAATTTATTATACTTTTTTTTTAACTATGATGACTTTTAACTATGATGTTAAATCATTTCCATTGACTTTTTTTCTCTATTATTTCATTAAAAGCTCCTTTACAAGTGAGTAGGTCAAGTATATCCTAGATTGAGCTATCAACTGAAATGATTCTGATAATTTGAGATCATTCTATCCACTGAGATTCCAGGAGTGTTTGCACAGATGCAGGCCATAAGTAGCTACTTATTTCTAGGATCATTTTCATTATTTTTTTTGCATAGGAACATATTGCTATCTCAAATCTTGCTAGTTTTTTCATTACTGCCTTCTTATGTATGGATATTGTATACATTTTAGTTTTCTTTCAAAGTTTGAATTTCAATGTGAAATTTTCATATATATATATATATATATATATATATATATATATATATATATATATATATATATATATATAGTTCTGGGTAAATTATTAATGTCTCCTAAACCATAGTTTTGCTATTTATTAAACAAGGTGAATAATAATACTTACTGGCCTATCTTTTTGACTGAGTTATTTTGTTGACTATCGATGATTAAGTGGGCTGAAATTTGAAAAATAACCCTAATGTTTTCAGAACTATGGCAGAGTTTTCTTTTGAAACAGTTCAATCCATAATTGTTATATTTTGGAGAACTAATTTTTGCTACGTATTTCTTAGTAATTTTGGGAATTCATAGTTTTCTTTTATTAGTGCTGTTTTTTGTTTTGTTCTTTTTCTAGAGATTGATCCCAGAGGCATTCTGCCTCCTGATTTTTATCCTTAATTCTATGTATATTGTGTATTACATTTATTGATTTGCATATTTTGAACCAAATTTGCATCCTTGTAATGAAAACAATTTGATCATTGTGTATCTTTTTAATGGTCTGTTGGATTTGATTTGCAAGTATTTAATTAATGACTTTTGCATCTATGTTCTTCAGGGATATTGGTCTTTAATTTTCTTTTTTTGTTGTGTCTTTATCTAGTTTTAGTATCAGGGTGACACTGGTTTCATAGAATGAGTTTGAAAGCATTCCTTTCCCTTCTATTTCATGAAATATTTTGAAGATCATTAAGTATTAGCTCTTTTTTAAAGGTCTGCTAAAATTCAGTATTGAATCTGTCTGGTCCTGGGATTTTCCATATCTATATATAAAAAATATATATATTTTTTTTTTTCTTGGCTAGTACATATAGTTTCTTTTAAGCTTACATACAAAAGACAAATGCTTAGATTTATGTATCATCCTTCAACATCAGAATTAAGATACAGGATACAGTACTATCAGCCAAAAAAATTTCTACATGTTGCTGCTTTAAGTCAAATCCTCTAACCCAACTCCTAATATCAGGACAACTGATGTACTCTTAATTTTCTACTTTTTTTTTTTTGGTGTGGGTGTGTGTGTGTGTGTGTGTGTGTGTGTGTGTGTGTGTGTGTTACAGAGGATTGAACCCAGGGACATTCTACCTCTGAGCTACACCACTGACCCTTTTTTGTTTTTGTTTTGAAACAGGGTCTTGCTAGGTTTCTGAGAGTCTCGCTACATTGCTGGTCTTTGAATCTGTGATCCTCCTGCCTCAGCCTCCCAAGTACTGGGATTATATGCATGCATCATCATGCCTGGCTAGTTTTGTAGATATTAATAAAAATTAACACACTTATTGTAAAAGGTTAAAAATAGACATTAGTATATAGAATTTAAAGCTAGTTTTTTCCCATTTCTCTTATCTCATTTCTCTCTTCCCATTTCTCTCATCCCTCTATTAGTCAACATTAATAGAATGATGTGTGTCCTTTTACAGCTTTCTTTATACTCAATTTGTAAAAGCATTTACAAATATATCTAAACATATACAGGTGTCATTTCTTTTTTAATTAAGCAAAACTATTCTATTATGGACTTCATAGCTTACTTTTGTCAATACTACCATATTTGGGGAATATTTCAGATTACTATAGAAATTATCCCATTCTTTTTTGTTGTAAGAACATTTTTATTTTATTTTAATATGCTTTTATTGGTGCATTTTAATGATATTGAAGTTTACTGTGATAGAAGCATACATGTACATAGTACCCTGTGCATTTCTCTCCAAATCCAGCCCTGTTCCCTTCCCTTCCCCATTCGTAATATTGGAATTGGTATTGAAAGACTCATAGATGTACAAAGGTTGTCTGATCTGATTCCTTCATCAAGTCTCCACTTCTTTAAATAGATTCTCAATGCATTATACTTGGACTATAATAGAACTTATTAAACTAATCCCTTATATTGGCAGACATTAAACTTGTTTACAATTGAAGCAGTTACAAACTGCAATTGAACTTGTTTGCAATTGAAGCAGTTACAAACCAAAATATATAGTTGTGTGTTATTTCTACATGAAATAGTTCTAAAACAGGATCACTTACTCTAATGGCATGTATTTTTTATTTTAATTATCACAGTATTATCACAGTATTTCTCCAAAAGATAGTAAAAATTCACACCCTCTCAGAGTAGATATTTGCTATCATTTTCAGTTTTACTTAGTTTGACCAATAAAAACTTTAATTTTGTTTTAATTTGCCTCCCACTGACTGCTGTTGAAAATTAGCATTTTTACATATTTATAGGTTTTTTTTATTTTTTCTTTTTAAAATTCCTTGTCCATATCATGAACATAATTATTTTTAAATACACTGTTTATTGGTACATTGTAATTATACATTATAGTGAGGTTCAGACATACAGGCATGAACACTTGGTGTGCCTCCCCCTGGATCCTAGTAAAAAAGGTAGTGATACATTCGTATATGGACTAAGCATTAATTGAAGTGTTTTCTTCATCAATCTTCCTTTCCCTTTCCCACCTCCCTCCACCAATCCTCTTTCAATATTCTTTTTCCCTCCCCCACACATGTCATTGAGATTGGTATTGATAATTTCATATGTGTACATATAGCATTATTTAAATTGTTGCCATTGTTATGTCTCTATCCCCCTTGCTATATGTAGTTAGATACAAACTGTTCCCTGAAGAGCTCATTTATTAATGTCTGCAGTTGATGCAATTAAGTTGTGAGGGTTAAAATCTCATCAGTGGATAAATCTGTCCACCATGATGTGGGAGCAAGCCCTTGCTCTCTTCCTCTCTCTGCTTCAGCCACCATGCCCTGACATCTTCAGACCCTGTGCTCACATAGACTGAACCCCAAACCTCCAAAAACGATAAGCAAATACTTCTTCATTCCTCTAAATTGTGTGGCCATTTGTTTTGGATTACAGCAATAGGAACGTTGACAGGGACACCCCTCTTTTCTCCCCTAAATCACCTCTCTACTGCTTGATCTGACGTCTTTTTTGTTACCCAATTTCTCTCTAGCTTCCACATATGAGAGAGAAATCATACAAATATTTGCTTTCTGACTTGTCTCTCTCCTCATGTATTTGAAGTTCTTTTTGTTTCCTATTTTCACTCTAGCTTCCACATATAAGAAAAAACATGACCCTTCATTTGACATTGAACATATTTCTGTTGTGATATGTGTCTTTCTCACCATGATTAAATGAAAATTATGCACTCTCCGTAGCATGTAGCAGATATTTCGTAGCAGATAGCAGAACTGAGCAATCTAAATTTATTTTTAGTCTTTTCCTAAGCATTGTCTCAAGTTCATGATCTCTTTGACATGGTGGCAATTTACTTTCCTATGTTAGAATATACTTTTATGAGAGGCATTTGCCCCATCTGTTTTATAATAACTTAAAGACAAACCCTTTATGGATAATGCTCCAAGATGATGGGCCTCTGAATATGGCAGAGCAAAGTGCTTTCACTTGTGTGTGTTTGCTGTGTCCTACCTTCTTACATCTTTACCCAATGAATGCAATGTCCCCATTGGTAGTACAGCCCTAATTATCCTCCAGATGAATGGCTTTCAGAGGCAGCTCTCAGGGGAATGGTCCATTTAAGCTACTGAAAGGTCAAGTGTAATGTTTTCACCCAAAAGAGTCACTCTGTCAAGGCAAGAGGAGAAAATAAAATTATGTCTTTCAGGCTCAATGCAGTGAAGAGAGGGACAAGTTGGGGAAAGATATGGAAATTGGGATCAAATAGAAGTAGGACAAAAAAGGAGCCCTTTCTGGGATGACTAATGGCAGCATTATCTTGGGTGACCTGCTCAAAACCTGTCACAGAAGTTTCTTTCACAAATGTTAGTGGAGAATACTACCTCCCCAAAATGTCAGAGCAATTCTGATCCTCAGAGGCAAAATATTAATGGCTTCTGTCAGAAAGGAGATTTTATTATTCTACTGCTATTTATTTTTTACTCTAAATAAGAAGAAAAAAAAAGAATATGTTCTTCAAGGCTTTTCATCATGGTAGAAAATAAAAGGGCTAGTTTTAATTTGCAGTAGCAATCATGTCAATAAGCAAATTTTTAAAAAAGTCACAATGCCTTGAAAATGACCTTGGTAAATATTAAATAAGCCAAAAAAGATGTTCCAAGCTGGAAATTTATCCAAGTTGAAACTTTCTTTACCGCTCCTGAATATACTTTGCCTAAGGTCCTGGGGGGGGGGGGGGGGAGGCAAGGAGGAAAATTAGTATAGGAAATGTGTGGAATTCTTTATATTCCATGGGTCAAGTTCCAAGAGAGATGACTCATACTTTGGCTTTCAAAGACATCCCAGAAAGACTTTTCTACATCTACAAGGTGAACAGAAAGCCAACTTTTTCTCTCACTCAACAAGTGCAATCGAACTTTTTCCTAACAATTCACTTTATAGCCAATTTTCAAGTCCTCCACATACAGATAAAAAAGATTTCAAATCAAAACATGTCAGGCTTTGTTGGTTTTTTTTAATTTCATTTAGTAAAAATCATTAACATTTGAGAGAATCTTAATTAAAGTACACACTGAACAAAAAAAAATCAATGCCTTTACTTATAAGGTAAAATTAAAATTTTTAAAAATGGACTTCAACTTTCTCTACAACTTGACCCTAATCTACTTCATTGACCTTTTGTGTGATAGCTTTGGACAAGGAATGTGGACACAGTGGATGCGGGAGCCCAGAGTACAGAAGGGATGAGGTATTCAAGGAGGGGTGCTAAATGAAGGGCAAGAAATAGACATGATAGAGGGTATCCAGAAAGACAGCACTAAAAGGTGAATATTCCCACAAGAATCAAAGGCTAGCTGTGTTGAAATGATCAAAAAAAAAAAAAAGGTGACAATGGAGAGTGAAGTTTCAATACAAAATATTCTTAGTGGTAGGTCACCTTTTTTTTTTTTTTTGGTACTGGGCATTGAACTCAGGGACATTCTACCTCTGGGCT
This sequence comes from Graphiurus murinus, assembly GCA_004027655.1. Lineage (NCBI taxonomy): Eukaryota > Metazoa > Chordata > Mammalia > Rodentia > Gliridae > Graphiurus > Graphiurus murinus. The sequence continues at coordinate 4,982 of PVLC010048774.1, read as the reverse complement.
ACAACCCTAGTCCTATTTTTTCATCTTTATTTTGAAGCAGGGTCTAAGTTGCAGAGGACCTCACTAAGTGGCTGAGGCTGGCCACGAACCTGGATCCTCCCATCTCAGCCTCTCAAGTACTGGGATTACAGGTGTGCTCCACCATGCCCGGCTAGTGGTCACCTTTGAATGGTGGAATGATGGGTGATTCAAAGACTACTTTAAGCTGGGCATAGTGGTGAAAGTCTGTAATACCAGTACTTAGGAGGCTGAGACAGGAGATCACAGGTTTGAGGCTACCAAGGCTTAGAGATGTCAGGAATTGCATGAGGCTGCAGGCAGGCAGAAACCAGGACCACACCATCTTAAACTCGTAACAATATTGCCATTAGGACACCTTTGTGAAGAGTATGTCCTTCCCTCCAAATATCTATCCCCCATCCTTCTTCAGGATGCAAATCATTCTCTACCTCTTACAAAGTTTTCCACTGAGAATCATTGATCCCTAATCTCAGTAATTCACAGTATTGCTTTGGGATTACTTGCTGACAAATAGTCATTTACTCATTTGTGATACCTCTCTCTTACCATTTTGTACTATTGTTTGAGAATTTGCATATGTTTTTGATTAATTTTGGGAAACAGCATATGAATGCTGCTTGAGAGTGGTTTCTCCATCGAGTATCTGGATTCTCTGTAATTTACTTGTTAGACTAATTAAAGCAGTGAACCAGAAGTAAAGCCTTTCTGAAGCCTATAAATCTAAGCTCAAAACCCAAAGAAGTGTACATTACAAAATATAAAATTATGCAGTTTGTGGACAGACAGCTTGACTAATATATGAAGAGTGGTCACAGAAAGTTTGTCTCAATTTATAAAACTGATTTTTTTATGCTGTATGTGCAAGCAATGTATAGCTAGAAATACATGAAATGGAAACAGTTGGTGTCTATTCATTCTAGTCTTAAAGAGTCTCTATTTTACCTTAATCTAGCTTCTGCTGTGTCTTTAAAAAATTAAAAATTTTATGTTTATTATTCTTGTTATTAATACATCTGGTAAAAGTGCCTTGCTACAGCAAATCAACAAAAAAAAAACATTATGAATTAAAGCTGGCGATCACTCACTACAAAATAATGCTCCATCTGATTAGTCTTTTCAATTCTTCTTTTAGACTCTATTTGAGTCCCCTCTCCCCCACCCCAAACATACACATAAGGGGATTCAATTAAAACTAATATAATTAAGGGTTTGGATAGTATTTGAGCAAGTGTTTAAATGTCTAGTGTGTTTTTAAATATAAATGATAATAAATCTGATTATATGTTGTAATTTCAAATAACAGTCACTCTACTCATTTTCACATTTAAGCATATGATTGTAATGTCATTTGCATTTTCCATTTCATGTTTGTTTCTCCACAGGCAAGCATGTGACACGTATAATGTCAACCAATTAATTTGGGGGATTTACATTTAGAAGATAAAAGCCAATGACTTGTGTCCTATTCAAATCTAGACAATGCAATTACTACAAAAAGCAGAATATATAAATTTCATTATTGAATTTGAAAAGAAAGCCAGTAAATGCAAAGAAAAAGAAATCTGATGATTTAAAAAAAATCATTTTGGCCAATCTTGGAAGACACTCTCCCTGATCATCCTGTGTACTAAGAAGGTGGACTTCTGAACCAGAAACTTCTGGACCAGCATCTCTTCCATCCATTAGGAAGTTACCCTGTGGTTTTTCCCATTCATTGAAAAAGAAAATAAAAGCTTGAATTGAAACATATTCTCAAAGACTTAAGATATCTCTCCTGTCCAAGACAAAATGAGTTTAAATTGGTTGCTGATAAAGTCCACCTAAACCTGTCTTGTTATAGAGTAACATCTGTGAATAGCAGTAGCGCTCTTGTCTTTCACCTTTATTTTCTCTCCCAAGGACACTTTATAGTGACATTCTGCCTTCTGCTTGCCACTGCCTCCTCTTTCTGATTAACTAGTTCCATCCCCACCCTTCAATTTTTCTATAGTAAATTATTCAATTAGTTACCCATAGGTGGGAGAGAAAAAAGGCACTGAGTATTAGCTTTTGCTTTGGCCTTGGTTTCCTTCCTGGTGACTTGAGAAGTCCAGGGTGGTGGTCACCCATTGCCTTCTCAGTGGTGTGCTAAAGTCAGTTCCTACCAGCTCTTGATTGTTTCTTCCCAATTCCAAGTCCTATGATAGGGTGACACTGCATCACAGCTTGATATTGACCATGATGGAAATATTTAAATCAATGAAAAGTGGAAAATGCAACAGATCTGGCCTTTACAATCTTCTTTTCATAGAGCTAGTTTACTAGTACACCATTACTTCTAGCTCTACTTATGAAACTAAACCAAGTCCTATCAATGGCTAGCAGTGAGGAAGTCTGGATTTTAGTTCACCACAGTTCAAGGAGCATTGTTTGAAGTTCAGATCCGTGGGCAGGGATGAACCCAATTCAAGAGAAAATGAGTTGATTAGTTAGCCCCATCATTTTTAGAAATGAAAAATGGCTGTTAAGATCTAGATTTGGGCATAAATCTCTACTGACTGCTGTTTTTCTTGTGGGGAAAACTTCTGCCTCTACCCCAAAATTACAGTAATACAACAGTGGTAGAAAATATGCACCACCCAATTGCCCTTTCAGAGTTGCTTACCAGCTGCCAGGATTACTATTCCAGTAGCTATAAGACCTATAAAACCTCTTCCCTAACTTTATTGCTCCTTCGATAGGAATTTTGAAAAAGTAAATGCTAATCTAATCTTAGTTTCAAGACAAAACACAATAACAAAAATAATAAAACACTCCAAATTTTATCTAATGTATTTAATAATTTTTAATCCAATGCCTTTTAGCTATAAAGAAACATTTTAGCTATAAACTTTTCTCATGAAGTAGGAAGTTCTGGACTGGAAATGCAGAAGTCAGACTTCACGGTTTACTCACCATGGTACCTGTGACTGCATGTACTTTCCAACCCAGCCATCTGCAATGTAGGGAGGGAAAATACAAGATGCTGCCCTTCCCCCACCCTAGGGTTCTTGTTACACTGACAATAGAGGAGGAATGTTTATGAACTGTAGAAGTACTCTGGGTAATGTGGTTTGTTATTTGTGTAGTAGTTCACAGGGAAATGGAGAGGGAACAATTGTTTTTACTAAAACAAGCTAGCAATAAAAACAGGGCCTGCTATGAGTCAACAATATCCAAATGACAACAAACTGAGTCTCTTAAAACTGATGTACAACCTGGCAACAGTCACACACACCACAGCTATGTAGTGTGATGGCACCAGTATGACTAAGGAGAGAGGAGGAAGACTTTTAAAAATATAGATGATTCCATAGTAAAGCACTTCCCTAGAATAACATGACCACACAGGAATCTGAACATTCAAATAAATCATTACTTTTCTTCCTTCTCCATGTTTTTAAGGAGGACAGGAAGACATCACTGGTGTTGAAAAGAGGCTTATAGCTGCCTAACAGAAGGAATATCCTTAGAGTCAGTGAAAGCTCTCGTGTCATGAGACTAAGTTCTGAATAGGATTTGGCCAAGGGGTCCTGACGTGAACTTAACTTATAGGAAACTGAACATGTCTCTCATAAAAGAATCTATTCCTCTCTCCCCTTTCTTCATTTCTCTCTCTCTCTCCCCCCCCCCCTCTCATTGAATCCAGGGGCATACTACCTCTGAGGTAACCCCCCCCTTCTAATTTTTATTTTATTTTTATTTTGAAACAGAGTCTTGTTAAGTTGTTGAGGCTGGCCTTGAAACTCTGATCCTCTTGTCTCAGCCTCCAAAATACTAGGATTACCATTCCAGGTTATTTCTTTCTTTCATCATTTTCTGACTTTCACTAATTCTGTCAAAACTACACTTACCAAATCTTTGTGCCCTAAAAAATTTTAAAGAATAAGATATTGAGGGAGGAATGGGAAAGTATTGTTCAAAGAGTACAAAGTTTAAGTTAGACAGGAAGAATAATTTTTTTGAGTTCTATTGCATAATATATGACTAAAGTTAATAATGATATATTGTATACTTAAAATTACTGAAAGTAAATTTCAAATGTTCTTACCACAAAAAATTACTATTTGAGGTGATGCCTGTGTTAGCTTGATTTAATTTTTCCACATTATATACATATGTCATAATAATGTATCATATCCCATAAATTTATACAACTATAACTTGTTATTAAATAAAAATAAAGTATTACTGATTTAAAAAGATAAAATATTGTCCTACAAACATTTTTCTCTAACCAAAAGATTTATGGGCACAATTTAAATAAGAGTGATTTTACCAAAATATTTAAATTTTCTATGTGACAATGATAGCTATCATTTAAGTGCCTAGAATATCTTGAACATGGTGTTGAGCACTTTCAATGTAACATCTCATTTTATTATCATTTCTTCCTTATATGACACCATTACTATTCCCTTTGTTTAAAATATGAAGAAATAAAAGTTTAAACTGAGCCTAAAATTCCCAAACCTCTTACAGAGTATTTTTAAGGGATCAAGTCTTAAACATTCTGAATTTACTTCATTTATTCAGTTGGTTTCATCTTTAGCATAAACCTAAAATGGTAGTTTTGATTAGCAGTCAAGTCAATTTTAGGTTTTTAAGTTTACAGTAAAAATGTAGATTTCCAGTAATGCTAGCAGACCAAACATAGCATATTTTAAGCATTTGTTTATTATTTATTCATTATTTGTTCTTTCATTCAACAACTATGTATTATCTATCAACTGCTCTGCTCAGTGGGCTCGTGGAGACCAAGAAATAGAAGGTTATTTCCCTCAGGCATCCAGAAAATTTCAAAGAATACCCCTTAGTTTTAGCTCCTGGCATAGTTAGCATGTGACACAAGAGTGAACCAATTTTTAACATTCCCTGAAGAATATGAAAAAATTATTCTTGGAAATAATCATAAGCCAGGATTAGTGATGTACGCCTGTAAT
>PVLC010048773.1:0-10655 GCA_004027655.1 Graphiurus murinus | reverse complement strand
AGCCGGGCGTGGTGGCGCACGCTTGTAATCCCAGCATTCGGGAGGCTGAGACCAGAGGATCCAGGTTCGCGGCCAGCCTCAGCTACCTAGTGAGGCACTCCGCAACTTAGTGAGACTCGGTTTCAAAATAAGTAATAAAAAATAGGGCTGGGGGTATAGCTCGGAGGTAGAATGCCCCTGAGTTCAATCCCCAGTACCACAAAAAAAAAAAAAAAAAAAAAAAAGGTAAAGAGAGGAAAGACCTGGGCCTGTTCCTGAACTTGGGCTCTCAGACTACAGGCCTGACTGATGGGGGCTTCCCTCCATGCTGGTGGAATTTGTTCCTGATCCCACCTGTCACTCCCATAGCAGCACAGAACTTTGAGTATGGAAAACACACCCTTCTAGTTTGGGCCAAATTTCACTCAAGTACTTTCTGGACAGATGGTTTATCTGTTCATAAGCAATTTCACAGAGGACAATTTTGTAACCTTCTCAGAAGTAATTTCTGACTCGAGATTTTTTAAGACAGATCTTTCTCTCAAACAGGTAAAAGCATAAAAACAACGAAACATCATTAAACAGTACCACAGCATTAAGCAAGGTATTCCCTGACCTATGGATCATACTCTATATTTTAAATGTGTTCATGTGGATTTATGTAGTAAAAGAAACTTTCACAATTGATAACGCTTTTCATTTAATTCCTACTCCCCCTACATCCCTGCCAGGGGAAATCTCAACTTACTAAATAGAGGTTGTGTATATATGTTCTTTGGTAGTTTTAAGTGTGTGTTTAGCTTTTCAACCAGTATGTGGGCTCCCTGAAAGAAAGCAGAGAAAAGATGGAACTATGTAATAATTTATTACTGGTATAGGTGCCCCATCTACCATGTCCCATGAAGTTCATCACACAGATGACTTTCTTTTTTTTTTTTTTTTTTTTTGTGGTACTGGGGATTGAACTCAGGGGCATTCTACCTCTGAGCTACACCCCCAGCCCTATTTTTTTATTCTTTATTTTGAAACCAGGTCTTGCTAAGTTGTGGAGTGCCTCACTAGGTAGCTGAGGCTGGCCTCGAACCCAGATCCTCCGGCCTCAGCCTCCTGAATGCTGGGATTACAAGCGTGCGCCACCATGCCCAACTCTCACACAGATGACTTTCTGAAAGAAATTCACTAACCACAGGTGAGGTGGCTATTGCAAAAATACACTCTAGAATATCCACATGCAAAAGAATGAAGTTGGAACCTTTCCTCATAACATACAGATAAATGATCTCAAAATGAATTATAGACATAAATATAAGAACTAAAACCACAAAACACTTAGGAGAAAATATATGAGAAAATTTTCACAACCTTAGGTTATGCAAACCTTTTTTAGATATGACACTGAATGCACAAGAAATAAAGAGGATATAAACAAATTTGACTTCATCAAAATTAAAACCTTTTGTGTGTCAGTGGACACTTTTGAGAAAGTGAAAAGATAACTCACAAAATGGAAGAAAATATTCGTAAATCGTCTTATAAGGAACTTATAGAAAATAACTCAAATATGAGGAATAAATAAACAACTCTTAGATAATGTAGCTGAAAATGAACAGAGGATCTAAATAGGTATTTCTCTAAAGATGAAACATAAATTAACAATAAGCACATAAAGAAGTTCAACATCATGAGCCGTAAGCAAAATGCAAATTAAAACCATAATAAGATACCATTTTCACACCCACGAAGATGGCTAGCATCAAAAAGACAGATAAAAACAAGTGTTGGCAAGGATGTGGAGAAATTGGAACCCTCGCACACTGCTGATGGAAATGTAAATCGTGCAGCTGTTTTGGAAAACAGTCTGGCAGATCCTCAAAAGTTAAATGTAAAGTTAACATATGTCCCGGCAATTTCACATCTAGATGTATACCCAAGAGGAATGAAAATATATGTCCACACAAAAAATGTGTACTCAAATGTTTGTAGCAGGATTGTTCATAATAGCCAAGGAGTAGGACAACCTAAGGATCCACCAACTGGTGAATGGGTAAACAAAATGTGGAATTGTATGCTTTCATTTATACAAAATGTCCAGAATCGACCAATTTATAGAGATAGAAAATATATTATTTGTTGCCTGAGGCTGGGGGTGGAGGTGGAGGAAACCGGGAGTGACTGCTGTAGGTTTCCTTTGGGGTTGGCAAAAATGTCAAAATGATTGTAGTGGTGGTGGTGCAACTCTGTAAACATACTAAAAACTATTGAATCATACATCTTAAATGGATGCATAGTAAGGGATGTGAAATGTGAATTATATTGCTCCAAAGCTCGTGTGTGTGTGTGTGTGTGTGTATACAATAGACCTTAGTTCTCAGCCATGAATGTCCCCTTAAAATCATCTGGGGAACTTCTATAATCTCAATGCCTGGGGTACTCCCAGACCAATGACATCAGAATCCCTGTGGGTGGGACCCAGACACCAGTATGACCCCTTTGCCTAGGTGATTCCAACATTTGGCCAACGGTAAAAACCTTGAGTTTCTTTTTGAGGGGTAGAATACCGGCACACTCACTACACCCCATGGGTATTTCTGCCTTTTGTTCCAGCAGATGACATTTGTGAAGTGAAGTGTCATCTCAACCCTCTGCCAGGAGTTTCCACTGTGATGCTAGTTTGCATCTCTAGGGACTCCTAATAGGAGAGAGCAACACTCAGGAGAAGGCACTGACTGTCTCCTTGCTGGAGGTCACAGAGGAGGGACACAGAGTACCACTGGGTAGATAACCTACACGTGAACCTCTGATTTCCTCTTTTCTCAGGTAAACTGTGTGTTTAGGTGTCTGTAGATCTTACTTTGGACTTTTTTTTGGTACAAGGACATTTAAAAAGTTCTTCTAAGATGGGCATGGTGGCGCACACTTGTAATCCCAGTATTTGGGAGGCTGAGATAAGAGGATCATAGGTTTGAGGACAGCCTCAGCAAGTAGTGAGACTCTCATCAATCTAGTGAGACCCTGTTTCCAAATATGAAATAAAATCAGGCTGGGGGTATACCTCAAAGGTAGAATGTCTCTGAGTTCAATCCCCAGTACTACAAACAAACAAACAAAACAAAAAACACCCCCCCACAAAACAACAACAAAAATAAAGTTAAAAAAATAAGAAGTTCTTCTAAAGTAAAATGCATGGAATCAAAGCAATTTACCTCACTACTTGAATAGTTTTCAGTCTGTTTTTTTTTTTTTTTTATCTTAAGATTCCACAATTTCGCAGCTGTAATTTTACTGCTGGAACAATTAATTCAATGCATTAGATACAAAGAACTCATAAACGGAAGTTGTGTCTATTGCCTTGCTGGTTATCAATACCATACACAAAACACAGCTAACAGACCACCTATCTTATTTCTAACTTACCAATCCTTTCTTTGCTATTTTTAAGTACCATTGTTAATCCAAACACCCAAACACTAGTTTATGCTATTTAAGAAATAAAACTAATAGGCGTCCTAATCCAAAAGTCAGGAGCCAGGGCAATGGTTAGAGCTACGTACAGAGTTGGCACTTAAGTTCAGTTTTTTGAAGGAAAAAGACCAGTGAAATATTTATTTATTTATTTATTTATTTATTTATTTATTTATTTAATTGTTTGTTTGTTTGACTGATTATTTCTGTGGTATTGGGGATTGAATCCAGGGACGTTCTATCTCTGAACTACACCTCAGCCCTATTTTATGTTTTATTTGGAAACAGGGTCTCACTAAATTGCGGAGGGCCTGGCTCAATTGCTGAGACTGGCTTCCAACCTATGATCCTCCTGTTTCAGCCTCCCGAGTACTGGGATGACAGGCTTACACCGCCTTGACCTGCTGAAATAGCTAAAAATAGACAGATAGTGCTAATATAACTAAAAGTCCGATGCATCCATTTTTAAGCAAGTGGAGCAAAATTTTATGAACTGAGGGCAAAAAGAGAGCATTTTGGAAGATTATGAACACTGAGTTTGTAAAAGAAAAAAAAATTGAGGATTGGTTCAAAATAGACACTCCAGCGTAGCGTGTCAGAGCAATTTATAGTGACTGACATGCTTGGCCATATGGCTGCTTAAAGATTTGCTGCAAGTTTCTGAAACCAGACCCCTAACATAAAACCCACCAGCCATCAACAGGTATATAGAAACACTTCCCCTACCGCTTTTGCTCTTTCATCCTTTGGCACACAGCACTGTACAAGCCAAGGACACATCTATTCCTTGCAGTCACAGTAATTTTTATCAGTGCTAACTTTCACAGTCAAGCTGGCCCCTCCACGAATGCACATTTTAGCATGTTTAATGAGTTCCTTTTTATCCAGACATTGTCCTGGGTGACCAATCTATTTTCAAAGAGGAAGTAGAACTCATCTAGTCGGAACAAACCGACTGCTGATGAATCTAGCTCACATTACATAGACAGAAATATCTCTCCTGGTGGCCTTAGACCAAAGAAGAATTCTTCTCTGTAGTGGTCAGGCTGTTAGAATTAAGTGTAGCTTCTCCAGAAAAACAAATGTACAACGAAGTGATAATTCGAAGCCCAAAGTATTCCATCCTTTCTGTTGTAGCAATGGAGGAAATGGTGATCAGTGGAGAGATGTTAAATACCCAGTGAGAAGTACCAGTAATAAGTAATTACTTAGTTAATGTTTTTGTGGGGTACTGAGGGTTGAACCCAGGGGCATTCTACCTCTGAGCTACACCCCCAGCCCAATTTTATTTTTATTTTAAACAGTGTCTTACTAAGTTGCAGAGGGCCTTGATAAGTTGCTGAGGCTGTCCTTGAACCTGCAATCCTCCTGTCTCAGCCTCCAAAGTACTGGGATTACAGACAAGAGCCACTGTGTCTGGTTCAGTAATTAACTTTTACTGTAGCCGGGCATGGTGGCGCATGCTTGTAATCCCAGCATTTGGGAAGGCTGAGACGGGAGGATCCGGGTTCGAGGATAGCCTCAGCTACCTATTGAGGCACTCCACAACTTAGTGAGACCCTGTTTCAAAGTAAAGAATAAAAAAATAGGGCTGGGGGTATAGCTCAGAGGTAGAATGCCCCTGAGTTCAATCCCCAGTCCCGCAAAAAAAAAAAAAAAAAAAAAAAAAAATTACTGTAAAAAAAAAAAGCATTGAGGTGGGGCAAGAAAGCACGGAAGAAGGAAAATGTAAGTAATCAAACACTTGGATGTGAAAAGTGACCCCCAAAGTCAACATCTAATCTTGTCAATATTATGCTTTCCTCAGTCTTCCGGAAACATTCAATGGTTTAGAAAGCAATCATTGAGGTTATGACTTCTCTTTTGAACTGGTAGACACACTGGAAAGAAATGTATTTCCAAAGGGCAGGTCGGGCTGTCCAATTTGCTTGCCAGAGCAAAATAAAAATGCAAGGCTCTTGTTCAGAAACTAATAAGAGTTGCAAGATGGTGACAGCAAGGAATTAAACCAAACACAGAACCCTTTTGAGCTGGGGCCTTTGTGTGACTGCACAGGTGACAGTCCAGGAACCTGGTAACAAGGGTGTGTGCACCCTACACGGTGATCACCTGTCTTCTAACTAGTTGGGATTATCTTGGCCCAATGCACACATCTACAACCTCTTCTTACTGAAACACAGCTTAGAAATGACCTTGATGCCCTTGTTTCGCCTTCTCATTTATAAAAAACCGATGCCAAAGAAACCCAACAGCTCCTCTAAGGCCAGGAGTTGAAGGAGGGATCCAGAATTAAATCACAGGTATCCTGACTCCCACACTATCATTCTTTCCCCTATACTACTACCCTGCTCTTTTCCTGAATGTAAACAATCAGAAAATAGTAACTAAAAAAGAAGGGGGTGGAGCTGGGTAGGATGTTACCTCACCAGAACTTCCTTTTCAACTCCTCTGCTCCAAGAATAAAATGCAATTCTAAAAATCAGTTTTCAAATTCATTTCCTGAGTCAACATTTCCAAGTCCTGGGGCAAAGACATCCCATGACAGCTTAGAACCCTGAAGCTGAAGCAAATTACCTTTGCTGAGAGCTCGTTTGAGCCTTCTGAATTAATGATCCTGGGCCAAGGTGGCTACGAGTGGAAGGTTATGAGGTAACACGTTAGTAAACTAATCAGTGCTCATGCACAAATATTTAAAATAATTCCGAGATAATTTGAACTTCAACACTGAGCTAGCCAAATGTATTTGTAATCTGAACCCAAGGTTCTAATAAGTTACTGCCTTTTGGATGTCCTTCAGTGTTAAGGGACATTTTTAGAAAGATTAACACTCGAGTGAAAACAAAGGCTGGCCTTTTCAATGTAAACATGAGGCCTGGAACTCTTTTATACAAAACCAAATGCATTTATGGTCCCCACTCAAGGTATGTGTTCAAATTTAGTCTGTTGAAATGTCTGCAGCAAGGACACAGTCATTGAAAGGTACTGTACGAATTAAATATAAAGACACTTTAGCAGCTTATGAAACACACTCCAGCAGATGATGAAAGAGTTCAAGGTAAACTGGCAATAGCAGGATGTAATGAGAAACAAAACAAAACAAAACATTCAGAGAAGCAAAGGCAGGTGCCAAGCTCCTTCAAGCAAGGCTCAGTGCGGCTAGTTGCAAGGCCAGATAAATCTCCAGTTTAAATCCTAATTCCATATATATTTCATTTCTGTAAACTTTAGCTAACTCATCTGCAAAATATGGTGGCTACCCAAGCCAAATGGCTAGCCCAGATGTCTTCTAGACGTCTCTGTAAACTCTGAATCTATGACCCACACACCCTTAATTTTACCACATTGGATTCCTCCCTGAATGTTCACTGGGGGGTAAAATTAGTTTTGCGAGTCCAACATTTTCTGCAAACTTATGCTCTGTAGGTAGCGATAAGAAAAAACAAAATATTCTCTGGCTCGGATGAATTTTGGCATAATTACAGGTCTGATGTTTGGAAAATGAGGGCCAGATGAGAATGGTGCAGAGACATGAATAACCCAAAGTGTCTGAGGCCACAACACTTACATCTCATTAACCGCCAATTACCGTATTCATAATTTAACACAAAAAGGAAAAACACAAATGAGCTTTAAAAAAAAAAACATCTCTTTTATCTAGACTTCAGTTTACACTTGGCCTCTAAAGGCAGAATTAATGCAATGGGTTGAGAAAGGGAGTAGTTAGATTGAGCAATAAAAACACTTTTGATAGCATGTGAGGCTATAAAAATGGCTTGGCTGAAGCTATTAGCCAAAGATAAATAATACCCTGCAGGAGGAAAAGAAACAGCTTTTTCTGGATCATAAGGTCTGGTATGTTTTTAAAGGCCTTGCTTTCACCAAAAATGTAACATATCCATTTAAAGAGACAGTTTTGAAATTCATGATTTCACATTTTTTTTTTTTTTTGCATCCAAAATCTTGTCTCTTTTCTGGCAAGGTCATTGTTCAAGAGTTTTGTTAAAGTATGGAAAGCAAAATGGTCCTCAGCTGTTTATTTTGTTATTTCATTATTAATCTTACTATCATCACTCTTTCTGTTATTATTGCTCTTCTCCTTACTACCATTACTAGAAAGGCTATTACTACCGCGGCTGCCATCTCGAACAATAACTCTGCCTAGCCTCTTAATGAGAAGACTCTTTTGTCTTTCCTATGCTTTTTGCATTTCTGAATTCTAATGAATAGAACTTCATTACTCAGCCCCCTCGCGTGGGCGGGCTCTCTCCAGGGAGGCCGATGTCATTGCAGTCCATGGGCCCAAAGCTTCAATATCATTTGGGAACTTATTTTAAATGTTAAATTCCTGGGCCCCGTGCCAGACCTACAGAATCAGGAGCTCTGGTGTAGGAACTCACCCAAGAGTCTGATGCTCACATGTGAGAAGCTCTGCTCAACAGAAGAAGCGATCCAGGTGCTAGAGAAACGAGGAAGGACGGATGGGAGAGAACTGGCCTTGCACACCTGAACCGCCACCTGCAGGCTTTACCTTGTCTGCCTGGGGCAGGCTTCCAAAGCCAAGGAGAAGAAAGCAAAGTCTCAGGCGGGTTACGCCAAGCAGAACGCAACATCTGGGGCAGGTTTTCAGGCAAGAAAGCTCCCTGTCCCCACTGGCATGGTGGCTGTGGAGAATCCTGCCTCAGGTTCAGGCTACCATCAGGACAGGCCCCACCACATCTTTTCCCCCAGTTGCTATTTGTCTCTTTCTTGCTGGATATTGAAAATTACAAGTCTTATTTTCCACCGATGCAGACATGTCAGATTGATGCAGACATGTCAGATCAAATTAGCCACTATTTCTAAATTAGTATTTCTTAAGGTGTGGGATCTATGTATTTCAGGGTATTGTTGATCCCCAGTACCACCCAATCAAAGTCTCTGGGGCTGCTCCTATCTCCGAAATGACTCCTATACACTGTCAGATTTGAGAACTGCTCTTCTACTTTTTTGGTCTGACCGGACAGTTTGCAATGAGTTTTCACAATACATCTTCCAATACTTTCTCCTTCCCTACATTCCTTCCTTCCTTTTCTCTCCTCCTCCTCCTCCTCCTCCTCCTCTTCCTCCTTTTCTTCATAATATGTTCCTCAGTAACAAAAGTAGATAACATACACACACACACACACACACACACACACACTGAATAAAATAAAAATTTCCTGCATTCCAATATAATCATATTTTTTAAAAGTTAGGAATAAAAGGACTAGAGAGGAGTACACTAAATGATACCACAATTGATTCTACTAACCATTTATCAATTACTAATCACTATTTTCTAAGTTTTCTTATTCTCTAGGTTTTCAGTTTTATTAATAATAATACGAAGCCGGGCGTAGTGGCTCACGCTTGTAATCCCAGCACTTGGGAGGCTGAGACCAGAGGATCCGGGTTCGCGGCCAGCCTCAGCTACCTAGTGAGGCACTCTGCAACTTAGTGAGACCCGGTTTCAAAATAAAGAATAAAAAATAGGACTGGAGGTATAGCTCGGAGGTAGAATGCCCCTGAGTTCAATCCCTAGTACCACAAAAAAAAAAAAAAAAAAAAATATGATAAACGACACTACACAAAAATTTGGGTACACCTCCCTGATGGCCAAATGACCTTTACGGTCAAGTCTTAGGATTAGACTTTCTAGATAAAAAATTATGCCTTCCTTTGAAGTGTATTTGATATACACTGCCAAACTGTCCCCAAAAGGAGAACGCCAGGTCAAAATCACACCAGGTTGTAAACTGGTAAAGTCATGTTAAGGATAACTTTACAAGACACAGGAAAACTAACAACCTAGGGTGACCTTAAATAAGGAATTAGTTATGAATCCTGAAGATTTAGAAACAAGCTAAATATGCATACATTAATCCAGGAGTGGAGCGGGGTATGGTGGCACACGCTTGTAATCCCAGCATTTGGGAGGCTGAGACCGGAGGATCTGGGTTCTCGGCCAGCCTCAGCTACCTAGTGAGGCACTCCACAACTTAGTGAAACCCTGTTTCCAAATAAAGAATAAAAAATAGGGCTGGGAGTATAGCTTGGAGGTAGAATGCCCCTGAGTTCAATCCCCAGTACCGCAAAAAAAAAAAAAGAAAAAGAAATAAATATCATATAGCCATTAATATATGAACTAGATCTGTGTGTATCAACATAGATCTCTCTGATAAATAAAATGGCATAATGTTGAATGAAAAAAAATATTGGTAAAAGCAAATATACAAAATGGAATAATTTGTGTAAAATTAAAGAACGCAAAAAGATATTGTAGTGGGATATTGTGTTTACATGCACAGGGGAAGTATAACACAATGTATCTGAGTATTCTATACTTAACATCGGGATTATTCTAACATAGGGACTAGTAGGGGCTAATCTATGGAAATAGAGACTGTAGGAAAGGTGTAGGAATTTTAGCTGGATCCATAGTTTTGACACCAACAAGGTAAAATGTTGACACATCAAATCTAGGGCACAGTTCTCAAAACGTAGCTGAGAACCTCTAAGGGGCTCCAGCGGATGAACACGAGGTCAAAACCATTTTTATAATAGTAATAAAGCATCACTTGTGTTATTCACTGTACTGACCTTTGCACTGCTGATGAAATCAATATTGGGTAAATCTGTGGCACGAATCCACACAGTGGTACCATGTGCATCAGTCGTCATATTCTTCACGCCACACTCGGCGTGAAAACAAACAAAACAAGCCAGCTTCACTTAAGAATGTCCTTTTTTTTGGTGGTACTGGGGATTGAACTCAGGGGCATTCTACCTCCGAGCTATACCCCCAGCCCTATTTTTTATTCTTTATTTTAAAACAGGGTCTCACTAAGTTGTGGAGGGCCTCACTAGGTAGCTGAGGCTGACCGCGAACTCGGAACCTTGGGTCTCAGCCTCCCAAATGCTGGGATTACAAGTGTGCGCCACCATGCCCAGCTTAAGAATGTCCTTGATGAAAGAGTAAAAATGATTTTAATTAAAGGGCAACCCTGCCGGGCTTGGTGGCGCACGCTTGTAATCCCAGCATTTGGGAGGCTGAGACCAGAGGATCCAGGTTCGCGGCCAGCCTCAGCTACCTAGTGAGGCACTCTGCAACTTAGTGAGACTCGGTTTCAAAATAAAGAATACAAAATAGGACTGGGGGTATAGCTCGGAGGTAGAATGCCCCTGAGTTCAATCCC
>PVLC010048772.1:0-10655 GCA_004027655.1 Graphiurus murinus | reverse complement strand
AAAAAAAAAAAAAAAAAAAAAAAAAAAAAAAAGAATGCTTCCGTGTTCAATCCTCAGTACAAAAAAACAAATAAGTAAATAAATAAATAAATAAACCGGGCATAGTAGCACACACTTGTAATCCCAGTATTTGGGAGGCTGAGACAGGAGAATCTCAGGTTCAAGACCAGCCTCAGCAAATAGTGAGACTGTCAACAACCTAACTAGACCTTGTTTCAAAACAAAAAATAAAAAGAAGCCGGGCAGCCGGGCGTGGTGGCGCACACTTGTAATCCCAGCATTCGGGAGGCTGAGACCGGAGGATCCGGGTTCAAGGCCAGCCTCAGCTACCTAGTGAGGCACTCCGCAACTTAGTGAGACCCTGTTTCAAAATAAAAAATAAAAAATAGGGCTGGGGGTATAGCTCAGAGGTAGAATGCCCCTGAGTTCAATCTCCAGTACTGCAAAAAAAAAAAAAAAAAAGTAAACAAAAATAAAATGCATGCTGAAATATTTAGATGAGGTATTTATCTGCAACTTACTTTTCTAAATTGGTAACAAAAAAGAAGAGTGTCTATACAAAAAAAACATATATATAGCCAGGTGTGGTGGTGCATGCTTGTAATCCAGTACTTGGGAGGTTGAGACAGGAGGATTGCAGGTTTTCAGCCAGCCTCAGCAATTTAGTGAGACCCTGCTTCAATATAAAGTATAAAATAGGGCTGGGGGTGTAGTTTGGAGGTAGAATGCCCCTGGGTTCTATCCTCAGTACCACACAAAAAAATTTTTTTTTTCAAGGTTATGTGGGTGCTAGTTGTACTATTTTTTTTGTGTGTGTGGTACTGGGGTGAACTCAGGGGCATTCTACCTCCGAGCTATACCCCTAGCCCTATTTTTTATTCTTTATTTTGAAACTGGGTCTCACTAAGTTGCAGAGGGCCTCACTAGGTAGCTGAGGCTGTTGGTGAACCCGCCGGATCCTCCAGTCTTAGCCTCCCAAATGCTTGGATTACAAGCGTGTGCCACCACGCATGACTTAGTTGTACTATTTTTTACTTTACTAGGGATTAAACCCAGGGGCATTCTCCTCTGAGCTACACCCTAGTCCTTTTTAAATATATATATTTTTTAGTTTTTAATTTTGCAGTCCTAGGGATGGATCCCAGGGGCATTCTACCTCTGAGCTACACCCTCAGCCTTATTTTTAATTTTCTGTGTGTGTGTGTGTGTGTGTGTGTGTGTGTGTGTGTGTGTGTGTGGTACTGGAGATTGAATCCAGGGGCATTCTACCTCTCAGCCAAATCCCCAGTCCTATTTTATTCTTTTTTTTGAAACAGGGTCTCACTAAGTTGAGGAGTGCCTCATTAAGTAGCTGAAGCTGGCCTCGAACTCAGATCCTCTGGTCTCAGCCTCCCAAATACTGGGATTACAAGCATGCACCACCACGCCCGGCTCCTATTTTTAATTCATTATTTGGAAACATGGTCTCACTAACCTGCAAAGGGCTTCATTAAGTAGCTGAGGCTGGCCGCGAGCCTGCGATTCTCCTGTCTCAGCCTCCCAAGTACTGGGATTACAAGCTTGTGCCAGCACACCCAGCCTAAATATTTTGTTTTGAAACAGGGTCTCACTGGGTTGCTGAGTCTTGCTAAGTTGCTGAGTTTGTCTTTGAGCCTCGGATCCTCCTGTCTCAGCCTCCCAAGTACTGGTGTTCTAGGCATGCACACCACACCTGACACAAAGGTGCATTTTATAAATAAGAGGTTGAGGGAAGTAATCGTACCACTATTTGTTGGTCGGCTACCATGAGAACTCTGGAGGCAGTTCACAGAACCGAGGCTCCGCTTGCTGTAGAAGCAGAAGCTTCCCTCAGGGCTGGCGGGTCAGCCGAAGCCGGGGCTAGGCCAGGATGCTGAGACAGCAGGATGGGGGTGAAAGGCCAGGCGGGCAGGGGCCAGGCATTTGGGCTGCAGAGGCTACCTGTACCCCTCTACCTGGTGGAGGGTGCTCCCCACCCAACCCTAGTTGTGGGTGGGTCCCACCGGGCCCAGCTGACCGGAACCTGTCCCTGGGATTTTTACCTTGGGACCTTTCCATGGGGCCTGAGTGAGAAGCCCGGCCTCAGAGCCCAGGCACCAGCTGCGCAGGAGCAGCTGGCAGAGAGGCCGAGAGATCCTCCTGGAGGTGGGCCTGCCGCATCCCGTCCCTGAGGCCTCTGGTGGCCTTTCCAAGTCTGCTGTGTTGCGCTCCTTCCTTCCTAAACCGACTTGAAATGATCAGCCACTTGTAACTTGGCGTCTCGACTAACGTACCAAGAAAGGCTTTGAGTAGCGGAGGGCCTGGCCAGGGAAGAGTGTTGGAGGGTGGGAGGGAGTGTCTATTAATCCTCTCAGGTCACCATGGGGACAGGAATAACTACAAGTGAATGATAATAAAAACCTAAGCTTTACTAAGAATAAATTAGCTGGGCATGATGGCGCATGCCTGTAATCTCAGTACTTAGGAGGCAGAGACAGGAGGATCACAAGTTGGAGGCCAGCCTCAGCAACTTGGGGAGACCCTCAGCAACTCAGTAAGACTGTTTCAAAATAAAAAGTAAAATAGGGCTGGGGTGTAGCCCAGAGGTAGAAAGGCCCTGGATTCAGTCCCCAGTAACACACACACACACACACACACACACACACACACACACACACACACAAATGAAAACGGTGTAGCCGGGCATGGTGGCGCACGCTTGTAATCCCAGCATTCGGGAGGCTGAGACTGGAGGATCCGGGTTCGAGGCCAGCCTCAGCTACCTAGTGAGGCCCTCCGCAACTTAGTGAGACCCGGTTTCAAAATAAAGAAAAAAAAAAAATAGGGCTGGGGGTATAGCTCGGAGGTAGAATGCCCCTGAGTTCAATCCCCAGTACCACAAAAAAAAAAAAAAAAAAAAGAAAACGGTGTAGACCCTATGACTAATTTACATAAGCTTCAAGAACAGGCAAAATCAGGGGTTGCAGCTGTCTGGTTTGGGCTGGCAGGAACACAGAGCATACACAGCCAACCTTACCTGTGCTTCACACCTTTGTGTTTTCCACTCCATGACAATGAAAAGAAAAAGAAAAAAATCCATCAGGCAAGTGGCCAATATCCTCTGATACAAAACATAAACAAAAGGACAGACCATATAAACAAATAAATAAAAGAGGCGCCATGGCTTCTGGGTAGATTAGAAGCTTCCTTGCTCCGACTCCTGTCGCTGAAGGCTCCGGACCCTGACTTTCCTCTTTAAAGCAGCCTGGGTCACAGCCCACCCCAAACAGTCCCTGGTGCAGGCATCTGGGCCGACTCCAAGGCCAAGTGTGGCGCTTGGGAGGTGGCAAGGAGACCGGAGCGGGTAAAGCCAGAGGGAGGGTGTGCAGCCGCTGCCTCAGCGAGGGGTGCCAGCGTGGAAGAGACCCGGCCTCCCACAGAGAGCAAGCAGTCAATGTCCCCTCGCCAGTGTTTGGGTTTGAGTAGGCTTGTTGTTATCCATTCTTCAACATTTGGTAGAATTCACCATCTAGTCCTGGGCTTTTATTATTTGGGGGGAATACTGGGGATTGAACCCAGAGGCATTCTACCTCTGAGCTACACCCTCAGCCCTACTTTATTTTTTGTGGGCCTGGGGACTGAACCCAGGGGCATTCTAACCACCAAGTTACACCCCAGCCCTATTTTATTTAGTTTTGAAACAGGATCTCACTAGATTGATGAGAATCTCACTATTTGCTGAGGCTGGCCTTGAACCTGCAATCCTCCTATCTCAGACTCCCAAGTACTAGGATTATAGGTGTGAGCCACCACTCCCGTCTCATGTTATTTTCTTGTAACAGCTCCACTTTCAGGGTTGCTTTTTTGATACTGAGGATTGAACCCAGGGTCATTCTACCTCCTACGTACACCCCTAGTCCTTTTTGTTTTGAAATAGGTATCACTAAATTGCTGAGCTAACCTTGAATCTGTGATCCTCCTGAGTCCCTCGAGTACTGGGATCACAGGCCTGCATCAGCATGCCCGGCTTCTACTTTGGTTTTTCTTTTTTAGTGGAGTTAGGGATTGAATCCAGCGCCTCAGGCAGGCTAGGCAAACCTCTACCAGAGCTACACCACCAGCCCCCACTTTCTTTTAGTTGTGTCTACTCTCCTAGTCAGCCTGGTTAAAAGCTCGTTAAATTTATTGATAAAGAACCTGGTTTTTTTTTTTTTCCTTTCCCTTTTTGTGGTACTTGGGATGGAATCCAAGGCCCTTATTCCTCCAGGCTACACCACCAGCATTGTTTTTTTTTTTTTTTGCGGTACCAGGGATTGAACTCAGAGGCATTCTACCTCCGAGCTACACCCCCAGCCCTATTTTTTATTCTTTATTTTGAAACCAGGTCTCGCTAAGTTGCGGAGTGCCTCACTAGGTAGCTGAGGCTGGCCTCGAACCCGGATCCTCCGGTCTCAGCCTCCCAAATGCTGGGATTACAAGCGTGCGCCACCACGCCCGGCTACCACCAGCATTGTTTTACTTGGAAACAGCATCTGGCTAAGTTACTGAGGCTGTCTTTGAACCTCTGATCCTCCTTTCTCAGCCTCCCAAATCCTGGATGTACCATCACGCCCAGTTAACTTTCTCCTACGGATTTCTAGTTCTGTTCCTGTGTGATGAGAAAAGGCAGGATTTCAATTTCCAATTTACTGACTTGAGACATGGTCTGTCCTTAGCTTTCTGTGTGCACATGAGGAAAACGTGTGTTGGGATGCTGTCGGGTGGAGGGCTCCACGTGTCAGGTCCAGTCAGCTTTGTGAAGTTATGGGATCTTAGCACATACACGGGAATACAGTGAGCCAAGCCGCCGGTCACCCTGACAACTAGACCCTCATCAACGTCCTTGCTCTCCCGGTGTACCTCCTGGTGTATCTCCACAGGTGTCACTGGTTGACTCCTTTGCTTTGCACACACAAAGCTTTCTAAAAGCAGAACCATACTGTACGAGCTTCTACATGTTTTACTGCACGTGGCTCCGGGGATCTGTCCTTGGTGGGACACAGGGCCGTGATGCTCGCTCATCACTCTAGAATGCTGGCACACAAACCCCTCCCCCACTTATCTGCCCTCTGACTGGTTTGCACCCTGGAGGACTCAGATGTGTGACAAGTGGGTCCACTGCTTCCCAGCAGCCACTTGGTGCCCCGAGGAAGGAGGGCCGAACCCACCCCCAAGATGGCAGTAGCAGAGCCACTGAGCTGTGCAGTCTCCTTGGCCCACCCATTCCAGCAGCTTACTCCCCAGGCCAGAGGGAAAGAGAAGCTAGAACACACAGGCTCTTCAGGGAGGAACAAGGCCCACCTGTTGTGGTCTCAAGAGACAGCTGAGCTCCCAGGGGCCCTGCCCACCCTGACACCTCCCTCCCTGCAGCCTCCACTCTCGGACAGGCACCTCCTGCAAGGCAGGCCCTGGCGGCCTCCCCCGAGCACTCCCCGCTTCCCTGGGTTCCTATCCACAGCTCTCCCCCTGGCTTGATGGGAGATCCTCAAAGCTCAGGACAAGGAAGTGGGCCACTCAGCCCCCACCAAGCTGAACGGGAAGCAGGCAGCTGATGGCCATGACGCACCTCGGCATCCTCCAGGGGCCAGCAGAGGCCATCCAGACCCAAAGCTGGTGTTGGCAGGGCCCTGAAAGACAGCTGGTGCCCTCCCTCAGGCCACACCCAGGCAAGGTGACATGGTGGCAAATGTCTCCAGGGCAAGCCTGGGACGCTTTGCAAAATAGCTCTCCAACTGGAGCCAAGTTGGAAAATTCCAGGGAAAAGGAAATTCACCACAGGGCAGGAACAGCTGAGGCCTGGCTGGGGACATCCAGAGTGATCCGGGATCCTAGGAGCCACCCGAGGGTTGGGCCTAGTCCCCAAGGGAGACCACGGCCTCCAAGCATGAAGGAGGGACTCGGGCAGGCCCACCACGAGGGAGTCCTTTAATAGAGATCGAAGACAGGAGACACGACGAGCCCGGGCCAGCAGATGCACCGGCTTCCTCCTCCCCTCCTGGGCATGGGCCCACAGGGTGGGGAGGGAGAGGTGGTTTTAAAAAACACAGCTGTACTAACTCTTCACTTTCACATAAAGGGGGAACTTGGGAGAGCAGCCCACTGGATAATTTTTACAGAGCAGAGTCTGAGAACCCACCCCCAGGGGCGGCCAAGGTCTCCTGGCTGAGGAGCAGGCCTTGCCCGAGTGGGCGGTGTGCGCAGGGGATGGTGGTGGACTTGAGCCCCAGTGGGCCATACCAGAGGAGTGTGCAGCCTTGCACAGCTCCCCCCAGCTGTTAGTGTTTCTACAATATGTACATGTTGTGCTTTATAAACCCCCACCCCAGCCTCTGCCTGAAGCTTGGGGTGGGAGAGGATCCCCCATACCACACGCAGATGGCTGGCCCTCTGTGCGCGTGGTTTTGCAAGTGGGGGCTGCCAGGCCTGGGACTCGGGAGCCACAGGACGAGGGGACCCAGCCAGCCTTGCTGCACACCCGGCTGGCTCTTCTCCCAAGAGTGGAAACGGAAGGGTCAGTGCTGGACACAATGCAGGCTGGGGAGGAGCAGGCGTGGAAGGGCAAGGGTGTCGGGGTGCAAGACCGTGAGATCAGGGGTGCAGGGTGTGTGTGCACACACTGGGCAGGGGTGGCCGGGGGCCCCCAGCCCAAACCATTTGCAGCAGTGAGCTTGGTGGAGGGATGGTGGGGGCAGGGGCACTGGCCGGGCCCCCCAGCCCAGCACGGGCTGCTTCCAGTTCAGGGGTGAGGCCGGCAGTGGCAGGCCCCGGCTCTGGGCTGTAATGGGGGAGCTTCTGGAGGGACTGCCAGGTGTCCTGTGGGGCTGGGAGAGGACGGCGGGCCGTGGTGACATCTTTGAGTACGTCCCTTCTGGGCCAGGGGCTGACACGGGATCAGTTGTTCTCAAAGAGAGAGAGCAGGTCATCGTTGCTGTTGGTGGGGAGGTCAGGCGGACCCAGGTAGGACAGCAGTTCATCAGGGTTGGTCAGTTCCGGGAGCAGCTGAGGGCAAAGCAAACATGTCAGCAACTTCAGTCCCAGCCGGTCAGGCCTGAGTGGCCATGATGCCCCTGTGCCCCAGCCCAGTTTCCAGGCCCAACGGAGACGCTAAGGGCCCCTGCTTGATGAAGGGTGAGCCTCGCCAACGGCCTGCACGCAGCAGCTCCTGAGAGCTCCCTGCTGAAGGCTGCTCTGGGGCCAAGACAGCTCACGACAGGACACGCTGCTCAACACCATCAGGAGCTGGGGCGTCACCCAAGGTGGCCCCGCTGTGCCCCGCCCGACGGGGAGCCCAGTGCGATCCCCAGGGAGAGCAGAGGTGGCAGAACTCCAAGCCCCTAGGATTTTTTGCTTCAGTGAGTTTCTACCCTGGTCCAGGGACAGCCAACCTGTCCTTCATGCACTGATCTGGGGCTCGCACGCCACCTGTGTGTCAAGACGCAGACCGGTCACACACTCTAGGGACTGCGCCCGGAGCTTCCGGCCCAGTCTTCCCTGAGGCCTCCGAACATGCCCTCCGAGGCGTCCAGCCCCAGGGCCTGGCCACTCCTTAGTGGCACTCAGCACCCCACCGCCATTCCAGGTACCAGACATGTGGACAGCACTTCATCCGATCAGTGTTATCTGACTGGTTCTCCTGCTAGGGAGGACAGTGGACCCAGGGGCAAGGGTCAAGCACCTTCAGCAGCTCCCTCGCACTCCCCAGCACAGGGCTGGTACTCACGTCCAGAGCCGGTTCTGGGGCCTCCCCCGCCCCAGACATGCTGGGGGGCCCCATCACGCCCGTGGCAGGATTGAAGGCCAGCTCGCCAATGGACCCCGAGCTCGCCTGGCTCAGGGGCTGCCGGGATGTGGGGGGAGGGTTCGGATGGTGCAGCTGGGGACCAGGGGGAGCCCCGAGGTTTGGGGCGTGCAGGCCTGGTGGCCCAGGATTGTGGGCTGGGTCCAGGTGGCCCACTGGTGCCATCTGAGGATGGAGAGAAGAACTTGTTCAAGCAGCTCAGGGAGTTCCTTGGGGACACCTTACCCCCACCCCCCACGCCCCACTGCTCCAACACTGACCTGTCCCGGGAGGCAGGGGGCGGACTTTTCTGGAGTCAGGAGGCTGCTGGGAATGTCGGACTGGTAGGAGATGGGAGGGGGTCCTGGGGTGAACTCAGGAAGGCTTGGGGTGTTGGGCGTGGTGGGCGGGAAAGACTCGGGGAAGGTTCCAGGCCCCAGGAAGCTGGAACCTGCAGAGGAGAGTCGGGAAGGTCGGGAGGGCTCGAGCTGCACAGGTGCCAGGAAGGAGACACGAGGGGGCACGGGTGGGGTCTACAGTGCGCGCCCACCAATAGCATTGGGGTGGGGCCTCCCGGCTGAGGGACAGGACCCTTGGCAACTAAGCACGCTGTGCGTGCAGAGTGGGTCCCCAGCGGAGGTGTTCTAGCCAACAAGCCCTTTCTCCCAACCCGGAGAGGAGGACAGAGCCTTACTGCTCGTGTCCCAGGGCCACCGCTGAGACTGCCCTGCCATGTCCCTGAGACGGCACGGGATGGGACGTGCAGGCCGGGCACCCTCAGCGTGTTTGGTTGGATACGTTTCTACACTAGCTGCATGGCCGCAGGGCGAGGACGCTGATCTGGAGAGGACAAGTCACTGCCCAGGGTCACCTGAAGGTTCAGGCCGGGTGTGCCGTACTCACCCTGGCCGGGGTAGTCGCTGGGGGCAGGGGCTGAAGGGGGCTGCAGGGGGGCAAAGGGGGCAGCACCGGGGCCCAGGGCTGCGATCATCTCCATCACACTGGGCATGAGCACGTGCGCGGGGCTCACGGTGCGGCAGCGCTTCAGCACCGGCCCGTCCGGCTCCTCCTTGATGTGCACGTCGGGCTTCACGGGCACCGGCTTCCAGCTGCACATGGGGTCGATGGTGATCTCCTCATAGTCGGAGCTAGGCGGACAAGAGACACGGCTGCTGCTCACCTGCCCAGCACCTGCTGCCCCTCTCTCAGTCCCTGGGAAGTTTCCAACCAGACCCTCCACTCAAACAGTTTCCTTCCAGGTGGTAGGCAGGATGCTGGGCTTGGGATCGATACACATGGTAAGCGCACTGCTTCTGGCCTGGAACAGAGCTAGCTGCTCCAGGGTGGAAAGTGGCTCCGGCCATGCTCACCCCAGGGCGCCTCCTGGTGGCCACAGGCGCAGAGAGGCAGGAAGAGAGCACTTACTTCTGAATGTAAATCAGGATGCCCAGCATGTATTGGTCCACCTCCAGGCCCTCCAGCAATGCCGTCTTACTGCAGAAAGCAAAGAGGAGAGGACGCAGCTCAGAGGCCTTGCCCTGCCTCGTCCTGGGCACAGCCACTGTCCTTACTCAGCCCCATCTGTGCAAGGTGACCCTGGGAGGTGACTGTAAGAATGAACACGTGATGTGACGTGGGCATGAGGTGACCCTGTGTAAGACCACCCCATATAAGGTTTTTGCCCTGAGCATGGCCCTCCTGGCCTGGGCTGTGACCCCTCTACCAGGCTGTGTATCTGGTGGCACCGCTGGGATTTTGACCCACAGAAGCCTCTGAGGAAGCGGCGGTCCTCGCACCACTCAAGGGACTCACTTGCACACAGGGCACCTCCAGGTCCCCCGCTCACAGTTGAGCTGCAGATAGGACTCCAGGTCAAAGCACTGCAGAGAGACGGGAGACAGGGTCAGACCAGGAGTGATCTGTTTTCTGGATTTCTAGAATGTTATTCACACAACACCTCGTGTATCAGATTTCTTTTGTAACATCATTCTAACAGAACAAGCCTGGAACACCCAAAGCAGCCCTCACCAGAACTGGAGTACCCTGTGACCAAAGCAAGAATCTGACTAGCTGGGCGTGGTGGTGTGTGCTTGTAATCCTAGTACTTGGGAGCTGAGACAGGACAGTCGCAGGTTTGAGGACAGCCTCAGCAAGTAGTGAGACTCTCATCAACCTAGCAAGACCCTGTTTCAAAATAAAAATAAAATAGGGCTGGGAGTGTAGCTCGGAGGTATAGAATGCCCCTGGGTTCAATCCCTAGAACTGCCCCCTCCCATGCACACACAAAAGAATTGTGTAGCTGTACTGACCGGGAACCACCACCAGGACATGGTGTTGAAGGGAAAAACTGCTCCACAGTGTAACCGTGGAGGACGGATGTGTAATTTGTCTAACACTAGGTATTTTTGCAAAGACAGAAACACTAATGGTGGGGCAGAAAGAAGACCACATCCGCATTCTTATTCCTTTAAAAATGCAACCCTAGCCAGGTGTGGTGGCGCACACATGGAATCCCAGTACTTGGGAGGCTGAGGCAGGAGGGTCACAGGTTTGAGGACAGCCTCAGCAATGTGGTAAGACTCTCAGCAACCTAGCGAGACCCTGTTTCAAAAACAAAAAGTAAAAAGGGCTGGGGATGTAGATAAGAAATAGAAGAAGCCAGGCGTGGTGGTGCACGCTTGTAATCCCAGCATTTGGGAGGCTGAGACCGGAGGATCCGGGTTCGCAGCCAGCCTCAGCTACTTAGTGAGGCACTCCACAACTTAGTGAGACCCAGTTTCAAAATAAAGAATAAAAAATAGGGCTGGGGGTGTAGCTCGGAGGTAGAATGCCCCTGAGTTCA
>PVLC010048771.1:0-10638 GCA_004027655.1 Graphiurus murinus | reverse complement strand
AGTTTCGGAGTGCCTCACTAGGTTGCTGAGGCTGGCCGTGAACCCGGATCCTCCAGTCTCAACCTCCCGAATGCTGGGATTACAAGCGTGCACCACCACGCCCGGCTCCTATTTTTTATTCTTTATTTTGAAACCGAGTCTCACCAAGTTGCAGAGTGCTTCACTAGGTAGCTGAGGCTGGCCGCAAACCCGGATTCTCTGGTCTCAGCCTCCCGAATGCTGGGATTACAAGCGTGCGCCACCACGCCCGGCTTTATTTTTTTATTCTTTATTTGGAAACAGGGTCTCACTAAGTTGCAGAGGCCTCACTAAGCAGCTAAGGCTGGCTGCAAACCTGGATCCTCCAGTCTCAGCCTCCCAAATGCTGGGATTACAAGCGTGCGCCACCACGCCTGGCTCGAACCCATTTTTTTATTCTTTATTTTGAAATAGATTCTCACTAAGTTGTGAAGGGCCTCACTAAGTATCTGAGGCTGGCCGTGAACCCAGATACTCGGGTCTCAGCCTCCCAGGTACTTGGATTACAAGCATGCGCCACCGCGGCCAGCTTAACCTTATTATTTAACAAAGGAGAAAGATTCACAACACACAGATGATGCTTTTGTATATAAATGCTTAGATGTGATCACCAAAAGGCATTTGCCCAGGTTCATACCATACTCTGCATAGACGCACCATGGGTGTGACAGTTGCACATGATGTTCTGACTCACATACTTTGTGTGGCGTTGGCTTGGTACCATGATTCCCACACCATGACCAGCACTTGGTATGGTTCTAAACAGCCTTTCCCTGGTCTGTTTCTGGGAAATTGGGTCAATATTTAAGCTTTGCCAACAGTTCTGTGTGTGGGGGTGTGTGACAGCGTCATTCTCACTGGACTTCTGGTGCCTCTGACATAGGAGGGAAGCCCTGCATCCTCTTGGTGCACCCTGAGCCCTTGTGTTTTCCTGCTCAAAGAATGGCGGGGACACCAGCATTCCATTGATCAGAGATACACACACTGGCTAAAGTAACTGGAGATTTGGTGTTTCATTCACGTGAGTGCGGTTGAGAGAAGAGCCTGGTGTCAGGTCTGTGGCTGCTCATGCCCAGGACTTCTGGTGTCCTCTCCCCTCCCGCTGTTCCTCCTCCCCGTCACAAGTGCTGCCCCTCGGAGGCAGTAAGTATTGCTGCAGAACCACTGGGGCAAGGCCACCATGGTGTGCATCGAGGCTGCTGGGTGGGCGAGTGGTGCCTGGCAGCACTGCTTTCTGCAGCGTTGTGGCACCTCTGGAATTTTTCTACTCTTGGTAGTAGACAGGATAATCAGTGGTCTCAAGGCTTCTTTCCTACTTTTTCAGTAACTTCTACTAGTTTAGAAATCAAGGGTTTTATGAGGTTTTGTCATTTGAAAGAACAGGTAATTGTTCACACAGTGGCTTTCAATTACTCAGCATGTTTGTAAAGATTCTTTGACTTTTTTTTCCTCTCTTCCTGTTTTATTTTATTTTTTTGCGGTACTGGGGATTGAACTCAGGGGCATTCTACCTTCGAGCTATACCCCCAGCTCTATTTTTATTCTTTGTTTTGAAACCGAGTCTCACTAAGTTGTGGAGTGCCTCACTAGGTAGCTGAGGCTGGCCGCGAACCCGGATCCTCTGGTCTCAGCCTCCTGAATGCTGAGATTACAAGCGTGCGCCACCACTCCCGGCTTCTCTTCCTGTTTTAAAACTCAAAGCCCAAGGCCTTGTTTGTGCTAGGCAAGTACTAACCACTGAGTTATATCCCCAACTCTACTTTATTTATATTTATTTATTTATTTTTGCGGTACTGGGGATTGAACTCGGGCATTCTACCTCCGAGCTATACCCCCAGCCCTATTTTTTATTCTTTATTTTGAAACAGGATCTCACTAAGTTGCGAAGGGCCTCACTAGGTAGCTGAGGCTGGCCGAAAACCCGGATCCTCTGATCTCAGCCTCCCAAATGCTGGGATTTCAAGCGTGAGCCACCATGCCCAAGTTACACCTCTAGCTCTATTTTTTTTATTTTGGTCCTGGGGGTGGAACCCAAGGGCATTCTATCTCTGAGCTACACTCCCAGACCTATTTTTTATTCTTTATTTGGAAACAGTGCCTCACTAAGTTGTAGTGGGCCTAAGTAGCTGAGGCTGGCTGTGAACCTGTGATCCTTCTGTCTCACTGGGATTACAGGCGTGCTGATACCACACCCTACTTATTCCTTATTTTTGAAACAGCAGAGGGCCTTCCTAAGTAGCTGAGGCTGGCCGCAAACTGGGATCCTCCTGTCTCAGCCTCCCAAGTACTAGGATTATAAGCATGTGCCACCATGCCTGGCCACTGCAAAGCCCTTAAACAAAAGTGGTTAACAGATAGCTGAAATTTGTGAACAGTTTAGTTTTTCATGTTTAAGTTACTGCTAGAGCCAGACTGATGGCACATACCTTTAATCCTAGTACTTGGGAGACTGGGGCAGGAGGATCGCAGGTTTGAGGATAGCCTCAGCAAGTAGTGAAACTCACCAACGTAACAAGACCCTGTTTCAAAATAAAAATAAAATCAGGCTGGGGGTGTAGCTCAGGTAGAATGCCCCTGAGTTCAATCCCCAGTAACACACACACACACACAACAAACACTTCTAACATCCCATTGGATATTTCTTTTTCTTTTTTTTTTTTTTTTTGGCGGTACTGGGGATTGAACTCAGGGGCATTCTACCTCCGAGCTATACCCCCAGCCCTATTTTTTATTCTTTATTTTGAAACCGAGTCTCACTAAGTTGCGGAATGCCTCACTAGGTAGCTGAGGCTGGCCGAGAACCCAGATCCTCCGGTCTCAGCCTCCCGAATGGTGGGATTACAAGCGTGCGCCACCACGCCCGGCTTCCATTGGATATTTCTATTTTGGAGATTGGTACATGGTGGCAGTTCTGTATATATCGTGTTCATCTATTTATTTTCCTTCTCTAGGAAGAATATCGAAATTCCATGCCTGCATCCAGTTTTCAACAGCAAAAGCTGCGTGTCTGTGAGGTCTGTTTGGCCTATCTAGGTCTTCATGATAACGACCGTCGTCTGGCAGACCACTTTGGGGGCAAGTTACACCTGGGCTTCATTCAGATCCGAGAGAAGCTTGATCAGTTGAGGGTATGTTTGTTTCTGGAGAAAGCCGAAGAGTCTTGTTATATTCACATTTCTTTAAAACAGTCTTGAGCTGGGCGTGATGGTGCATGCTTGTAATTTCAGTACTTGGGAGACTGAGACAGGAGGATTGCAGGTTCGCAGCTATTTAGCGAAACATTTTGCAACTTAAACTCTGTTTCAAACTAAAAAAAAAATAAAATAGGGCTGGGGGTGTAGGTCATAAGTAGAATGCTCCTGGGTTTCATCCCCAGTACCCCAAAAAGAAACACCTTGTGTTCTGATTCACTGTAAGAACTTGAGTTTTCAGTGAAACACCCAAATTTCATCACTTGTTTTCACATAAAAAATGTGAGGTAGCCAGGCATGGTGGCAATCCCTAGTACCAAAAAGAAAAAAATGAAGGTAGTACTGTTCCCTAAGAGTTGTCTTGCTCTTCCCTCCATTCTTCCCATTTTTCATTTATTTAGAAAACTGTTGCTGAAAAACAGGAGAAGAGAAATCAGGATCGCTTGAGGAGGCGAGAAGAGCGAGAGCGGGAGGAGCGGCTGAGCAGGAGGTGAGCACGGTTGGCCTGCAGACCAGTGGCAGCCTCAGAGGTTCCCTGCTCTGCTTGCTGCAGTGGTATTTGAAGCAGTCAGCACCTGCCAGATGCCAACGTGGCGAGTGAAAAAAATCCTTAAGTGTGCAGCCCATTCAGCCTAGCCAATCACAGACTAGCCTAGTACCTGCATGTACTCACCTAAAACAAGCAGAGGGGATAGCCTGGCATGGTGGTGCATGCCTCTGATCCCAATGCATGGGAGGCTGAGATGGGAAGATCACCTCAGGAACTCAGACTGTGCTTCAAAATGAAAAATCAAAAGGGCTGGGGCTACCCGGGCGTGGTGGCGCACGTTTGTAATCCCAGCACTTGGGAGGCTGAAACAGGAGGATCCAGGTTCATGACCAGCCTTAGCTACCTAGTGAGGCACTCTGCAACTTGGTGAGACCCTGTTTCAAAATAAAGAATAAAAAATAGGGCTGGGGGTATAGCTCGGAGGTAGAATGCCCCTGAGTTCACCAGTACTGCAAAAAAAAAAAAAATAATAATAATAATAAAAAAATAGGTCTTGGGGGTTATCTCAGAGGTAGAATGCCTCTGGGTTCAATCCCCAGTACTGCCCCCTCTCCCCCCCCAAAAAAAAGAGCTGGGCCTGTAGCTCGGGGGAAGTGACCTTGGGTTCAATCCCCAGTAACACACACACACACACACACACACACACACACATACACATATGAGGGGAAGCTATGGAAAGGTTCTTCATCCCACAAAACTTGCTGCACTGACTACTGGGCATGTAGCCTTCAGCAAATAGGGAAGGCAGGGGCTGATCCTTCGGAAGCTGAGCATGCTCTATCTCATGGTGATGGATCACTGTAATGAATATCCACCAGGAAAGAGCTTTGGGCTGAGAGGTTGGAGCCTGTGTGTGGGCTCTGGCAGTTCTTTCCTTTGATGCGGGGCCAAAACTAAACGGTTTCTTGCAGAGAGGGGCAGGATCTGATGCCAGAATGTGTTACCCTTTGGAAAGCAGAGTGTAATGTGTTGGGTTGCAGCAGCAGGACCAGTGGTTGGGAGGATCCAAGTGTAGGCAATGGCCTTTGAACCAGGACAGAGGCAGGAGTCGGTGTGATCTGGGCAGAGCACTGACTGGAGTAGAGCTGGCTCTCAGTTTCTGGCCTGGAGTTGCCACTTGCTAGGGCAGGATGATAGAGCAGGAGGTCGTTGTTTGGACTCTGGTCTGGACTCTGGCTGTATGCAGTTTGAGATGCCCAATACAATGTTGCATCTGATTGGAGTTCAAAGAGGTTCCAAAGCCGGGTGTAGTGGTGCACGTTTGTAATCCCAGCATTTGGGAGGCTGAGACCGGAAGATCCAGGTTCGAGGCCAGCCTCAGCTACCTAGGGAGGCACCCCGCAATTTAGTGAGACCCTGTTTCAAAATAAAGAATAAAAAACAGGGCTGGGGGTGTAGCTTGGAGGTAGAATGCCTCTGGGTTCAATCCCCAGTACCAGAAAAAAAAAAAAAAAGAGGTTCCAGCCAAAAGTAACCATGTTGTCCTGTAGGGCACAGCTCATTGCCCTTGAATGTTATAGAACCTGCTGTCCTGAAAGAATTCCTGGTGCATGCTGGGCTTTTGTTTGCTTTGGTTGCAGTAGATTGCTGAACGCAGTCTACTCACACTGTGTGTTCCAGTCAACATGCTCACTGTTGTGACCCAAACGCCTGACAGCCACAACTTAGCCAGGAAAAGTTGTTGGCTCACAGCTGTAGAGGTGCCCAGGACCCTCCAGCAAGTGGGTCCCACCACCAACCTGGCTGCCCTATCAGCCACATGTAGTCAGGGGACATAATAAAGCTAAAGCATAGCACAGTGTAAGAGCACACCCATATCTGCGTTAGGCAGTGAGTGTTGTGGACCACGTGGAATCACTTGTCTGTGTGGCTGCACAGTCCTCTTAGAGGGTGTGTCAAATGAGTAGTGCATACCTGTAAGTCCCCATCCTTAGGAGACTGAGACAGAGGATTAAAGGTCTGAGGCCTCAGCAACCTAGACTGTCTCAAAATAAAACATAAAAAGTCTGTGGTAGAGCACCCTTGGGTTCCATCCCCTGTGCCATACACATAAACAGAAAAATGAGTGTTGAATCAGACCTTGTGATGAGTGTGTTTCAGAGTGCTGGTGGTTGGCTCTCACTTGGCAGTAAGTTTGTGTTTGGAACTTTGGTGGCTGTAATCACACACAGCCCTCATCTGTTTTGTGGCTTCACATCTGTGCCAGTGTCCGTGTAGACTTGGGAGCCCTTTGGATTTAGTGTAGCACAGCTAACCCTTAACACACATGTCCAGTTCCCACCCATGAGCCTTGTCACCATACAGCTGTGTCCAACATCTGGGTGCTAGTCCCTTCCCTGTCACCTCAGGTGGCACTGAGTAAGTGAGGCACAGAGTAGGTGAACCCTCCTGAGTATTGGCACCTCCCACTGCAGATGGCTAACAGTCCAGCAGCCAGAAGATAACAGGTCTTTGGGGGAAGGCCTCTACCTCTGGAGTTGGGTGTTCCCCTTCAGTTGGTGGAGAATGGGAGTGCTTCTGTGGAGTTGTTCATCTTCTTTTCCCTTTTCAGGTCTGGATCCAGAACCAGAGATCGCAGGAGGTAAGCTTCCAGATCTATTAGTATTCTCAGTCACATGCCTCTTCCACAAACAAGTTTCTTAGTACTTGATGTTTATAACTCCATACCTTTTCTGTAGGCCAGGGTGGCTTGTAGATGCCACAGGTGGCTGGGGTTCAACATAGCTTAGGAGAGAGCAGGGTGCTGAGGCCTGCAGCCAGCCAGGAGTAGCCAGGAGGTGCCACTCAAGAAGGGTCTGACACCAAAGTGATTCATGGAGTCAGGCCTGGTGGCACACACCTGTAGTCCCAGTACTTGGGAGGCTGAGACTGGAGTATCACAGGATCAAGGACAGTCTGAGCAAGTAGTGAAACTCTCATCAACCTAGCGAGACCCTGTTTCAAAATAGGGCTGGGGGTGTAGCTCTCAGTTCAGTCTCTAGTATCACAAGTTTTAAAAAAAAGTGACATGGGAATACTTCAAACCTGACTTGTTTATTTGTAAGAGGAAAAGGGAAGGCACCAGTAAAGGCCGCAGGCCCTTGTGGTGTTCGTCTCCTGTGTAGTCTTAGCCCTCAGAGCCTTTGACTTTTCTAGGTCCCGCTCCCGGGATCGGCGTCGGAGGAGGTCAAGATCTACCTCCCGAGAGCGACGGAAGTCTTCCCGGTCCCGGTCCCGAGACAGACACCGGCGCCACCGAAGCCGTTCCCGGAGCCACAGCCGGGGACACCGCCGGGCTTCCAGGGACCGGAGTGCGAAATACAAGTAACTACTCTGACTCCTTCAGTAGCTGCAACCAGGAGTGAGCCCCTTCTCTTTGTGTTCCCAGGGTCTGCTGGGGGTCTGTCAGCGGGGCCCTTTGGCCACACCTAGTAAGGACAGGGCTGGTTTGGTGTCCCTGGTGCCTGTTGGGTGCCTTGGTGAGGGCCAGTGGGACGCAGGCTGTGGAAGGCCCTGTGGCCTCTAGGTGGTGCTGCAAGCTCTGCATTTGCTCTCTCACCCTGGGCTCCAGGCACTGTTACTTGATGCTGCACCCCATTTATGCTCTTGTGGTTTTAGAGTTTGGTTTCTTTTTCCATTGTAATTACACACTGGGTAATGTAATGTTTGGGCAGTGTACAGTTTTTTGTTTTATTCTTTGCTCTGTTACAGTAAAGTTTTTATTAAAACTTTTCTGCAAGCCAGGCATGGTGGCGCACACTTGTAATCCTAGTACTTGGGAGGCTGAGACAGGAGGATCGCAGGTTCTTGGCCAACTTCAGCAACTTAGTGAGGCCCTTCGCAACTTACTGAGACCCTGTTTCAAAATAAAAGAATAAAATAGGGATGTGGGTGTAGCTTGGAGGTAGAGTGCCCCTGGATTTCATCCCCATTACCACAAAATAAAATAAAATTTTGCAAGCCGGATATGATGGTACATTCCTTTAATCCCCATATTTGGGAGGCTGAAGCAGAAGGATCACAGATTCAGAGCCAGCCTCAGCAACTTAGTGAGACCCTGTTTCAAAACTAAAATAGGCCGGGCGTGGTGGCGCACGCTTGTAATCCCAGCATTCGGGAGGCTGAGACCGGAGGATCCGGGTTCTCGGCCAGCCTCAGCTACCTAGTGAGGCACTCCGCAACTTAGTGAGACCCGGTTTCGAAATAAAGAGTAAAAAATAGGGCTGGGGATGTAGCTCGAAGGTAGAATGCCCCCGAGTTCAATCCCCAGTACTGCCAAAAAAAACTAAAATAGGCTGATGGGGGTTTTGCTCAGAGGTAAAATGCCCCTGGTTCGGTCTCCAGCACAATTTTTTTTTCTTTTTGCAAATGTCACTTTAATGGCTACCTAACATTCCCTGTGTATGGGTTAAACAAGAGAGGGCAGGCCTGGCTGTCCTCTGGCCTTTTGGGAGCCCTGGGGTATGATGGGGCATGATTTCCTGCCCTTCCTGTTGAAAGTCCATGTTGTTGGTCCTGAACAGCCAGCCAGCAGGGGGACAGCAGCCTCCGCTGAGCCTCTGGTTCCCCTTTCCCAGGTTCTCCCGAGAGCGTGCATCGAGAGAGGAGCCCTGGGAGTGTGGGCGGAGTGAGCGAGGGGCCACCGACTGGAGGCTGGAGAGCTCCAACGGGAAGACTGCTTCACGGAGGTCAGAGGAGAAGGAGGCCGGCGAGATCTGAACCCATGTTCCAATGCTGTCAGTAGTCTGATAAACATGCGACACAGTTGGAAATTATCCTTTATACTTGCTGAATACAACTCATCTTTTGTAGTTTAAATTTCTATTGTTTGGAGCTAGCTGTGAGTTTCTAGAGTTGTGCAGAGTTGCTCCTGTGTTCTGGGGTTATGTTGCATAGGAATAAATAAACCTGACAGACTGCCTCCTGACAACTGCAGTCCTCTGCTTTGAGGTGCTTTGCTGGGACCCTCCTCCAGAGGAGAGGGTTGCTGCTGCTCTCATCTCAGTGTCTGGCCTCCTTTTGACTTTTAGCACTCCCCACTTGCCCAGCTGAGACAGTTGTGTTCAGCCGTCTGCCCGCCTGGCTCATGCGCCCTGAGCCTCAGCAGACTCTGCGAGTAGGATGGAGGTTAGATACATTCCCTGTCCATTTCTTTTGTTTGGTTGATCCTAGCTCAGGTGAGCTGCACTGCAGTTACCTTTTTGAAGTTAACTTGGGGCAAGGAAAGACCTGTGGGTTGTGCCTCCCTGGCAGCCAAGAGGTCCTGGGAGAGGGGGATGCTAGCTTTGGGTCAGATGTCCTGGAGCACTTGCTGTTGTGATGCCATCTGCACTCAGGAGGGCTGCTTGTGTTACCCATTCAGTGAAGCCCTCTGACAGAAAGAAGATAACCAAGGAAGATAAGCCAGGTGTGGAGGCAGATGCTTGTAATCCCAGCATTTGGGAGGCTAAGACCAGAGGATCCGGGTTTGAGGCCCTTCGCAACTTAGGGAGACCCTGTTTCAAAAATAGAGAATAAGCTGGGCATGGTGTCGTGCGCTTGTAATCCCAGCATTTGGGAGGCTGAGACGGGAGGATCCGGGTTCGCAGCCAGCCTCAGCTACCTAGTGAGGCACTCCGCAACTTAGTGAGACCCTGTTTCAAAATAAAGAATAAAAAATAGGGCTGGGGGTATAGCTCAAAGGTATAATGCCCCTGAGCTGAGTTCAATCCCCAATACCAAAAAAAAAAAAAAAAATAGAGAATAAAAAATAGGGCAGGAGCTAGCTGTGAGAGCTGGGGTTATAGCTCGGAGGTAGAATGCCCCTGAGTTCAATTCCCAGTACTGCAAAAAAAAAAAAAAAAAAAAGCTGGGCATGTAGCTCAGAGGTAGAATGCCTCTGTGTTCCATCTCGGGTACCAGAAAAAAAGTTTAACTGCTATCTAAGTGTAGATAATTGGAGCTCCCTTCCCTTCTCACTTCTCTGGGGGATTTGGGGTTTGTTTTTGAGCAAGTTTCTGTTTTATAGTTAACATAGTCATCTGAGCACCACTCTGCAGAGGTGCAGATGCCACACTTAAGCTTGTGACTCAGCACACATTGGATCTTGTGGTCACCAGCATCTTGATGTGGCCACTGGTCTGGCTCTGGGCTCCCCGGTGCAGTCTGTCCCTTGCAGGTATGCTGGCCCCTGGCAGGTCTTCACTGGCCCTCTGTCTCCATCAGGAAGGGACGTGGGTGCAGAAATCACTTGGGATTGGTGCTGCACTGCATACCAGTGCCCTAGGTGGGTTTCTTCACTACCTGGCCTGCAAGCGGGACTCGGGTGCAGCTCAGTGTGCTGTCCTCCCCACACTGACATCTGCTTGTGCCTGTCGCTGTGGCTGCCTGGGCTAGGGGTGTTCATGTATAGCCTGGGTTCTCCTGGGGCTGGACAGACAGGCCTCCCCACTCCCCAGAGCCATTACTGCTGAATGGTTTAGATCCTTTTCTGTCTAGACATAAATTTCTATGTGTAGACAAACAGCTGTGCTTTGCTTTGTTGTTTGCCAGGGAATGGGCCATACCAGAAAGACGCAGTGCAGTGACCTGCAGTACCCATACACAGCTCCTTGGCCGTCTCATTACAGCTGAGGGACAGGGCTCCCTTGGGTGGCAGTTCAGTGTCCCCAGGCCTTCTGTGGTAGCCGAGCTAATGAGACCCTCAGGGTGGATGCTCCTGCCTCCTCACTTCACAGGGACAGTACTTTGGGCCCTGTGTCAGTGTTGCCTTGACGATGGCCATCAACGGTTTGTCTTCCTCCCATTCCACTCCGTTTCCTACACCACATTTGCACCTTTATCTAGTATGACCTTTCTTTTTTGTAGCACTACCTGTTGGAGTGTGTGTGTGTGTGTGTGTGTGTGTGTGTGTGTGTGTGT
>PVLC010048770.1:0-10659 GCA_004027655.1 Graphiurus murinus | reverse complement strand
ATAACAGACACAGAGAAAGCTGTAAAATTAACAGGAACTATTTTCCCCAAGGACATACTGTAGCTATAAACTGCCCTAACAACCCCTTGCTTTGAGTGACTACTTCTTCCTTAACTGTGCAGCCTTGTTTTCTAAAATTATAGGCTATTGAGAACTTTGCTACTTGAAATTATGTGAACAAGAATGAAATTCTTGCCTACGGGATCTAAGTCACTAAGTGGGCAGGATTTACAACCCAGGTTGCAGAGATTCTGAAAAGAGTTTTCTTAATTTTATATATAATAATATATAAAAATATACATATTTTTGGTGGTACGAGGTTGAACCCACGAGCATTCTTCCTTTAAGCTACATCCCCAGCCCTATTTTTTAATTTTTATTTTGAAACAGGGTCTTTTTTTTTTTTTTTTTTTTTTTTTGCGGTACTGGGGATTGAACTCAGAGGCATTCTACCTCCGAGCTATACCCCCAGCCCTATTTTTTATTCTTTATTTTGAAACCGAGTCTCACTAAGTTGCGGAGTGCCTCACTAGGTAGCTGAGGCTGGCCGCCAACCCGGATCCTCTGGTCTCAGCCTCCCGAATGCTGGGATTACAAGCGTGCGCCACCACGCCCGGCTCTGAAACAGGGTCTTGCTAGGTTGCTGAGTCTCACTACTTTCTGAGGTTATCCTTGAACCTACAATCCTCCTGTCTCAGCCATCCAAGTACTGGGATTACAGGCATGTACCACCATGCCTGGCTCTGAACATAATATTCTATATCTATCTTAAATTCATTGTTTCCAAGGAAATAGGACCCTAGGTCTAAGGGTTAAGGGGGACCCAGGAATCCCGTCAGAGGCTGGAGGAACAGAGTGATAGAAAGGGAGAAAGTTTATTGTTCCAGAGTACAAAGGGAAACAACCAATATTTATAGGTAGGGTAGGGGGCGGTCTTGCAGGGCCAGGTATGGGGCTACATTGGGTGGGACGAAGGGGATGAAATTGGAGCAGGCCAGAGGGGATAGGCCGGCTGACCCCTGGGCGCAGGAAGGCATCACCAGCTGATGCCCATTGCCAGCTGATGCCCGGAAAAGAAACCGGATGTATGCCATGCTGGGATGCTTTTGTGGGGATTCTGTTCCAACACTAGGTGCACTTAGCTGTCAAACCTGATGTCCACCCCTTTGTACACATCTCTGCTTTGCTTTGAACCTATCAAAATGTTGCTTCATTTAAATTTCACCTAATCTCTAGACACACTGGGTATTGCTGGGACATGCTGTTGGAGGCACAGGAGCCTTGCTGTGGTAGGGCCAACTTCTGGTGTGCACTGTGCTGCAGGCCCCTCTGGCTACTTCCTGGTGTTCCTGGCTGAGACCAACATAGTGGTGGGGCTATCTGCCCGGATCCCTATCAGCCTGAGCTTCACTGACTTCTACAGCTGCCTCTTCTTCACCTGCTTCATGCTCATGCTCAGAGCTCCCCCTTCAGCCTCCTGATGCCATTTAGGTTCCTCTCAGGAATAAAATTTTGGTCACTGGGTCCTGCGCAAGAGAGGTCATTATTGTCCTCTGGGTCTTTGCCTCTGGTCTTGGATTGACTTCGTTCCTGGGGGGAAGAGTAAAGAGAGTGCCACCAACAACTGCACGGAGCCCTGGGACAGAGGCATAAATGAAAGCCGCTGCCTCCCGAAGTGCCTCTTCAAGAATGCAGTTCCCAGCCGGGCGTGGTGGCGCACACTTGTTATCCCAGCATTTGGGAGGCTGAGACAGGAGGATCCGGGTTCGCGGCCAGCCTCAGCTACCTAGTGAGGCACTCCGCAACTTAGTGAGACCTTGTTTCAAATAAGGAATAAAAAATAGGGCTGGGGCTGTAGCTTGGAGATAGAATGCCCTTCAAGTTCCATCCCCAGTACCACACACACACACACAAAAGAATGCAGTTCCCATGGATTACATAGTATATTTTAATATCTTTGGGTATGTCCTGCCCCCAGGACATGGTGGTGATTTACATCAAGATCTTCATGCTCTGTGCTGTCTACCAGGACAAACCATCAATTGTGTCAGTCTATTTCAGCCAATTCAGGCTCAGGATAAACCCAAGTGGGTAATGAACTGGGCCAGTCTCCTGTCACATGCCAACTCAGTTGTCAATCCCATTGTCTATGCCTACTTGAACTGCTAGACTTTTCACAAAATCCACTCTGGGTATGTTCTCAGCCAGACAGATGTCAACAGTGGGAATGGGCACAGCCTGCTTTCAATGTAGGCTTATAACAAGTTGTGGCCTCTTCCAGGAGAGTGTGGTGGTGCATACCTGTAATCTAAATTCTTGGGAGGTTGAGACAAGAGGATCACAGATTTGAGGATAACCTCAGAAACTTAGCAGGGTCCTCAGCAATGCAGTAAGACCCTGTTTCAAAGTAAAAAATAAAAAGGACCAGGGGTGTAGTTCCAAGGTAGAATGCCCCTGGGTTCAATCCCCAGTACCATACACTCAAATTGGGGGGCTGGGCATGCCTGGCTGACTTTCATTGCAAAAGATATCTCCACCTCACAAATATGTGGGATGTCTCTTTCGAGCACTTCCCTGAAGTTTCCACACCTCTAGCTGATGTGTGCCATGTTGTTAGTAGCTCCAAGGGTTGACAAATGTATTTATGGTTCTGTGTGGCTGTTCTTACTTTGTGGATGATGCTGACAGCTTGAATGGGTTCTGAAAGATTTTTTTGTTGACAGTCTGCTTTGGTTATGCTTGGAAATGACAAATAATTTTACTGTGGAATGCAGTTAACTATTGCAATGCAAATATTTTTAACTTAGGGGCAATGGAAAAATGAGAGTTGGCTGTACTAAAAATATATACTTGTTCCTGGATGTGAGGGCGATCTGGCTGCAACGTCTGTCACCCCATTGATCGCCAGGGTTGATTCGGCTGATCTGGCTGGCTAGGCGGGTGTCCCCTTCCTCCCTCACCGCTCCATGTGCGTCCCTCCTGAAGCTGCGCGCTCGGTCGAAGAGGACGACCTTCCCCGAATAGAGGAGGACCTTCGGTCAAGGGTATATGAGTAGCTGCGCTCCCCTGCTAGAACCTCCAAACACACTCTCAAAAATATATACTTGTTCCTAAGTAGGCAACCAGAAAAACCCAGGGGGCATTCTACCTCCGAACTACACTCCATGACCTTTTTTTTATTTTTATTTGCTTTGAAACAGGGTTTCACTAGGTTGCTGAGGCTGTCCTAGAACCTGTGATCCTCCTGTCTCAACCTCCCAAGTACTGGGATTATAGGTGGGCACTACCATGCCCGGATACCCCCGTTTTGTTTTGTAATAAGGATTGAACCCAGAAGCATTCTACCTCTAAGTTACCCCAGCTCTAATTTATTTATTTATTTATTTATTTATTTATTTATTTATTTATTTAGTGGCACTGGCAATTGAACCCAGGGGCATTTTACCTCTGAGCCATTTTACCCCAGTCCAATTTGGAAACAGGATATTGTTAGGTTAATGAGAGTCTCATTAATTCTGAGCCTGTCCTCAAATCTGCAATCTTCCAGTCTCAAACTCCCAAGTACTGAGATTACAGGCATGTGCCACCATGCCTGGCTTTATTTTTTAATTTGAAATAGGGCGTGGTGGCACACGGCATTTGTAATCCCAGCATTTGGGAGGCTGAGATCTGAGGATCCGGGTTCTCGGCCAGCCTCAGCTACTTAGTGAGGCACTTCGAAACTTAGTGAGACCCTGTTTCAAAATAAAGAATAAAAAATAAGCTGGGCGTGGTGGCGCACGCTTGTAATCCCAGCATTCGGGAGGCTAAGACCAGAGGATCCGGGTTCGCGGCCAGCCTCAGCTATCTAGTGAGGCACTCCGCAACTTAGTGAGACTCGGTTTCAAAATAAAGAATAAAAAAAATAGGGCTGGGGGTATATCTCGGAGGTAGAATGCCCCTGAGTTCAACCCCCAGTACCGCAAAAAAAACTTTTTTAAACCGGGCCAGGCTAAGTTGCAGAAGGTCTTATTAAGTTGCCAAGGCTGGCCTTAAACTTGTGATTCTCCTGTTTCAGCCTCCCAAGTATTGGGATTACAGACCTGTATCACTATAGCTCAGAGGTAGAATGCCCCTGGGTTCAATCCCCGGTAATGCTTAAAAAAAAAAAATGACAACCAGGCATGGTGGCACATGCCTGTAATTCCAGTACCTGGGAGGCTGAGACAGGATGATCACAAGTTCAAAGCTAGTCTCAGAAACTCAGTGAGGCTCACATCAACTTAGCTTAGTGAAACCCTGTTTCCAAATAAAGAATAAAATAGGGCTGGCAGTATAGCTCAGAGGTAGAATGAACCTGGGGTCAATCCCCAGAATCACAAAACAAAACAAAACCAAAACCCTCCAAAAAAGACAAAATTATTTAAAAATTTATATGAGTGTTTTGTGAGTCAAAAAAGATAGGAAACAAACAAACAAGCCGGGCGTGGTGGCACACGCTTGTAATCCCAGCATTTGGGAGGCTGAGACCGGAGGATCCGGGTTCACGGCCAGCCTCAGCTACCTAGTGAGGCCCTCCGCAACTTAGTGAGACCCTGTTTCAAAATAAAAGAATAAAAAATAGGGTTGGGGGTGTAGCTCGGAGGTAGAATGCCCTTGAGTTCAATCCCCAGTACCGCAAACAAACAAACAAACAAACAAACAAAGATAGGAAACCTGCCCCCAACATGATTCCTCATCTGAGAGAAATAGCATACTGCACCTTGTAGCTGGGCAGAGCCCTGTCTTTTTGTTTTGTTTCTGTGGCACTAGGGATTGAACCCAGAGGCATTCTGCTTCTGAGGTATACCCCAAGCCCTTTTTGTTTTTGAAACAGTCTCACTAGGTTGCTGAGAGTCTTGCTATGTTACAGGTGTGCGCCACCACACTTGGGTCAGGACCCTGTTTAATACACCCTCCAATGCACAAACCTGAGAACTCAAAAATTAGCCAGTCTGAAAATGAAATTGTTACAGTTTCCAACTGGCCCTGGGCTTCTACAGGTACTATGCCTTTCTCCTGGACACGCCTTCTGATGAATGTTATTATCCACCTACAACAGGAGTATTCCTTCAACAGACAGGGCTGATACTAGAGGTGCAGAGATGCCTGAGACCCAGGCCCTGTCCCAAGGGAAACTCCACAGACCATAGCATGGTGTAATGACTGTGGCGATAGAGGATGTAAAGGGTAATGGGGGCCTGGGCTGGTGTCACAGAAGCCTTAACCCAGTGCAAGTGCAGGGAAGTAAGTGTTCCTGGAAGAAGTGATATCTGAGTAGGGCCAGGTTGACTGGAGGGGGTGTTCCAAATATCAGGCACAGCATGGGCAAAGGCCCAGAGGGTATAAGCCGATGACATGTGAAGCACTGAGTCCAGTTCATTGTGGTTTCAAAGCAGAGTAAAGTATACTGTCTTGGGTACCACTGGCCTTTACTGCTTTTGCTTTCTAAGTATTGTGACCCATTCCCATTAGTTAGTCAGTCAGTCTGTCTGTCTGTCTCTCCCTTTGGTACTGGGGATGGAACCCAGGGGCATTCTACCTCCGAGCTATACCCCTAGCCCTTTTATTTTTTTGCCATATTGAGGATGGAACCCAGGGGCATTCTACCTCCGAGCTACACCCCCAGCCCTATTTTTTATTCTTTATTTTGAAACAGGGTCTAAGTGGCAGAGGGCCTCACTAAGTAGCTGAGGCTGGCTGTGAACCTGGATGTTCCTGTCTCAGCTTCCTAAGTACTGGGATTACAAACGTGCACCATCATGCTTGTCTTTTTTTTTTTTTTTTTTTGGTACTAGGGATTGAACTCAGGGGCATTCTGCCTCTGAGCTACACCCCTAGTCTGTGATCCTCCCCAATCTTCCCCAATCTGGGATCCTACCATGTACTGGGATTACAAGCCTGGGCTACCACTCCTGGCTGCTATTAGTATTTCAACAGATCTGTCAGCTCCAGAAGTTGGAGGACCACCCAATATCACCCAATTTCTCTCATTTCCAAGGGATGGCCAAGTCTGCCTTCTCTCACTGAAAGCAGGGCTTCCCACCCTCCACCCCCCATCCCCCCCATCCCCCCATCCCTATGCCCCAGAGTGAGGCTGGGCCCAATTAATCCCTCCTTTGATTCCTCACCCTTGCCTGTGTCTGGAGAACTCTGGACAGGTACCTTACTAGAGAGTTTTATCACAGTTCCCTGAAACCTGTGATTCACTGTCAAGTGTACCCACAAGAGCTGTCTCTGCTCCTCCAGAGGCGGCCCTGAGTCAGGATTCTGGGCTGCTGGCCAGCTCAGCCACCCAAGGCTCCATGCAAGCTCAGGCAAGCAGCCCTTTCTCTCCTCTGGGCTAGGGGTTTCTAGAAAAAATCAGCAGCACCCCTTTACTCTTAGGGACCTAAATTGTGACCAACTGGGCCCCTAATCCTTGTTCCCCCCCATAGGCAGTTCTGCCTCCTGTCCTTGCAGCCCTAAACCCACTGGGAATTTGTTGTCGAACCTCTGCACTTGTTCATCCTGTGGCCTAATGTCCTTCTTTCTCTTCTTCTGGCCAACTCTTAATCGATCCCCCACAAACCCAATTGAAATGCCCTCGTTTCCGGAAAGCAGGCTCTCTTCCCCTTAGTCTCTTCCTCTTCTGCGCTTCTGTTGTACTGTGTGCCTTGTGTTGGTTTGCACTCAGAGGCCAGTGTGATAGATCTCCGCCTTCCTAGCTTACAGTGCGGTCCCCAGGCAGCCTAGGTGAGCATCCTCTCCTTTTGAATTCTGTCTGGGTGCGGAGGGGTTAAGGCGGCCCTTGGAGGCCCCGCCTCCGGAGTGCACCAAGAAGCGAAGGGGAAGCCACCTGGAGGCTCGTTGGTCCCTGCTTATTACCCTTGACCGCAGCAGGAGCCCCCCTGAGGTTTTTGCTGGAGCCCCAGCGGCGCAGACTGGAGGCGGTTTCTGCAGAAGTCTGCACACCTTGCACACCACTCTTCCTGGTAGCGGCCCTTAGTTCCACCCGGGGATTCCCCGCAGGCGCCGCCCGCCCCTGACATCACAGAGTCCCCGGGAGTCTCCACCCCGCCCTGCCGCGCCTTCTCCAGCCCCGGGGTGCTGGTGGGAGACAGCGGCCATGGCGGGGCCCGGGGCCCCGTGCACTTCTGCCGCCCGCTGGAAGCACCACATCGTGCGGCAGCTGCGGCAGCGGGACCGCATGCAAAAGGCACTCTTCTTGGAGCTGGTGCCGGCCTGTGAGTGCGCCCTGTCGGCTTAGAAGACG
Organism: Graphiurus murinus; assembly: GCA_004027655.1. NCBI lineage: Eukaryota > Metazoa > Chordata > Mammalia > Rodentia > Gliridae > Graphiurus > Graphiurus murinus. The sequence goes on along the minus strand of PVLC010048770.1, from coordinate 3,386 downwards.
GCCTTTGAGGAGCCTGGGCTCCAGGCCCGGGAAGAGGGTTTGTCTGGCTGCTGGGACTGTGACCCAAGAGCACCGCTCGCTTGAGGCCTTGTGCCTTGATCCTGTTCTCTACGCTATCTGGCCAGGATTCCTGCCCCTTCCACAGCCTCTGCTCTGCTCCCTATGGACTGGGTATCCTAGACACAAGTTGGTACCCGAGTGTTGGTTTTGCAGGGTCTCTTGTGAGCCCTCCCTCTCCCTGATGGTCCAGGAGCACGTCCCGGTCAGTCCTTTTGCTCTCTATAGCTCAATGAAGAAAGGCGAGTCTCAATCTTTGAGGAAGCTCTGAACTAGGCTGGTTCATTAGTACCTCTGTGCCTCGCAGAGGGAGAAGCAGGGGGTCCAAGCATCCTGTGGGAGCTGGCTGGGTCCCAGGAATTCTTTCTGGGCTGGAGGGGGCGTGGCAGTTCAAGAAGCCCAGGGCCTCTCATCACCTGAGATTGTAGTTTGGGGTTGAAAGTTCAACTACAGGTCCCTGCTCCTCCCTCACTGGGGCTACTCTTGGTGTGCCCCCAAACGAAATCTACTTTAGCCCTGGGAAATTATTCCGTAAACTTCTAGGTGCTGAACCTCTCCCTTGAGGGTTGTGAAGCCAGCCCATTTCCTCCAGGCAGGGGGAACACTTCTCCACTGCTCTGATGGACAGTTCTTGCACCTGCAATCTGGAGGCTTGGAGAGGCCCCAGAGGGCTGAAATCAGACAGACTGAAGGTCCAGTCATCTCTATAGTCTTGGGCCGGTTGTGTTCCTGAGCCTCAGGTTTCTTACCTGTGAACTAGTCATAATGGGACCTTTAGTTTTGCTAAGGGGGTGGGCAGTGCTGTACCCTGGAGACTACAGTGGGGTTTTGTGTAAGAAGTAGGCCAGAACTAGGAATATCAGTCAAGGTGACAGGTTGGACACTGAGTGAGGGAAGGGAGCTGGGAAACTTGACCTGGGCTTACTCCCCCAAGTCTGCCCTGGAACTGGTGAGAAAAGAGGAAGTGACTGTGGGTGTGAGAAGTGTTCCAGAGTTAAGCCACCAAACCTGAGGAGGTCTTTTGAAAATTGCTCCGGGACCTATTCTAATCTGGGGGAATTTACACTCTGGGGAAGTTAGGACTACTGTAGTGCAAAGTCAGAGCCCCGGAGGGGGAAGTGGCTTGCTGAAGGCCATAGGCAAATTGCATTTGGTTTGTTTCACCATGCTTTGGAGCCAGGCCCTTCCTGGGGCAGGGGTGAATCAACTTTAGCTCAGAACCCTCAGTGGGCAGCCATCCCCATTGAGGATTCTGAGTCCCCAGCAGAGGTGGTTCTTCTTTCTCTGGGAGAATAGGTCCTTGTCTCTTGGGTGGCCTGGGGGCCTAAGCCAGGGCTGAGGGTCCTACGGACCTACATATACACATCTTAGGCAACAGGCTGCAGTAGCTTCCCTTTTCTCAACATGCCCTAGCAGCCCTCCCAGCCAGAGGTAACGTGTATGCCAGGGGCCTGCTGCAAAGTGTCTCTGCCCCAGGCTCCCCCTTTTGTGCCCCCAGATAACCACCTCTTAGAGAAGGCTGAGCTGCTGGCCAAGTTCTCAGGGAAGCTGCAGCCAGAGACAAAAGATGTCACTCCCACCACCCACCAGGGCTCCTGGTGAGTGTATGAGATCTCCAATGGCTGCCTGCCTGTGTCTGTCCTGCCCCACTGCCTTTGGGTTCATTCTCTCCCTGGCATCTCATCAGCCCCTGGCTGCCACCCAGGGGTGGGCTGGGGGAGGCAGAACCCTAAGCCTTCCCCCAGCCCAACTACTTGGAATCTTTGTCTTCATCCTTCTCTCTCTGCATTTGCCCATCTCCTTCCCTTCCCAAACCCACACTCCTGTCTTCTCATCTCCAGGTTCCTTACCTGATACCTATAGAAAAGGTCTTGCTACCTATTCCAAAGAGGGAGTGAAAACTAGAGCCTCGAATGGGCGGGGGTTAGGGTTGGCAGGTGCTTCTTGAGGAGAGTGTTTGGCCAGGGAACCCAGGGCCTGAGGCAGTCTGAGAGCAGAGAACCCATGAAAGCTCAGTTCTGAGACTTGCTCTTTCCTTGACTGGCTTGTTGGCTTCCACTTTCCCCAGGAGAATGTTAATGGCTCTTGTTTCAGGCTTTTAAGGGGCACCCCCTGGGGGCTTCTGGGTGAATGGAGGGGCCAAGAGCATCACTCTCTGATTGGTTGGCAGGGAGGAGTCAGAACCTGATTCAGACCAAAGCCCATCACCAGCCACTCTGAGGGCCAAGTGGCAGGAGGAGGAGGAGGGGCTCCGGCTGGTCTGTGGTGAGGTAAGGTGGGCAGGGGTCTGGGAATGGGGCAGGGAGATCAGGTCCAAGGGATCAGCAAGTGAGCAGTACTTGCTGTGACTACTACAGTCCCCAGGTCCAGTGCTGTGAACACTGTGTGGGCCCCAGAGTATCGGGCCCTGACTTGAAGTTGGGCAGCAGTCAGAATGCCCTGACGCTCTGGATGAAGGGCTCTGACAGTGGTGGGAGGGAGTGAGCCTGACAGCCTGTTCCCTGCTCTGCTCACTCCCCTGCTCCCCTGCCCACTCCTTACCCCTTACCCAGCAATCCTCAGAGCCCAGCACCAGATGATGCTTACATCCTGGCAGACTAGAAGACTAAGGTCGATGCAGTCCATGAGCAGGGTGTGATGACTCCACCCAGCACCGTTGCCCCTGGCAATACTATCTGTTGGCTTCTATTTCACCCCACTCTTAGTTTTCCTCTCATTTCTGTGGCTGTTCCTTCTGAACTTCTCTGACTCCTTTCCCTCTACCTCTCCCTTCCTCCTTTTGCCACTGGAGATTAAACCCAGGGGCATTCTACCTCTGGGCTACACCCCGGTGCTATATTATTTTGAAACAGGGTCTCACTAAGATTTTTGACGGTCTTGCTAAGTTGCTGAGGCTCTCCCTGAACCTGCGATCCTCTTGTCTCAGACTCCCAAGTACTGGGATTACAGGTGTGCACTACTACACTCCCACTCCCTTTATCTTAATTATTTACTTATTTTTGTGGTGCTGGGGATTGAACCAGGGGCATTCTACCTCAGAGCTACACCCCCAGCACTACTGTATTTTTTATTTGGAAACAGAGTCTTGCTAAGTTGCTGAGTGCCTCCCTAAATTCCTGAGACTGGCTTTGAACTTGCAATCCTCCTGTCTCAGCCTCCCAAGTACTGGGATTATAGGCATGAACCACCACACCTGGCTCCCCCTCCCTTTAAATGTGGTGTTCTTGGAGGCTAGGTGGGCTCACTGGCTCCCATGGCTACAGGGATTTTCTCTTTGTTGACTCCCAGACCTGTCTCTAGCCCAGCCTACTCTTTTTTTTTTTTTTTTT
>PVLC010048769.1:0-10662 GCA_004027655.1 Graphiurus murinus | reverse complement strand
GAACTGGGGATTGAACTCAGGGGCATTCTACCTTTGAGCTACACCCCCAGCCCTATTTTTTATTCTTTATTTTGAAACCGAGTCTCACTAAGTTGCGGAGTGCCTCACTAGGTAGCTGAGGCTGGCCTCGAACCCGGATCCTCCAGTCTCAGCCTCCCGAATGCTGGGATTACAAGCGTGCGCCACCACGCCCGGCTTACAACTTCTAAAACTCTTTATGAAATTAATCTGTTATGTCCTGGTGTTCTATAATGGGAAATTTATATAAATAAATTTTTCCCTTAGGAATACTGAATTTTGTGTTACACAATACTGTAAATTTTTTTATTAGGGAATTTTTGGTACTGCAGATTGTTACCCAGGGGCATTTTACCTCTGAGCTACACCCACAACCCTTTTTATTTTTTAGTGTGTGTGTGTGTGTGTGTGTGTGTGTGTGTGTGTGTGCATGTAGAGAGAGAGACAGAGACAGACAGACAGGGAATTGAGCCCAGGGGCATTCTACCTTTATGCTACACTCCCAGCCCTTTTTATTTTGAAATGGGGTCTTGGTAGGTTACTAAGGGTCTCACCTCAAGGCTAATCTGGAACCTGTGATCCTCCTGTCTCAGCCTCCCAAGTACTAGGATTACAGGCATGTGCCATTCTGCCTGGCTTGAATATATACTTATAAAATGGGTGATTACTTTCTTATTATAAAAGTAATAAAGAGGAGTCGGGCATGCTGCACACGTTTGTAATCCCAGTACTTGGGAAGCTGAGACTGGAGGATCCAGGTTCTCAGCCAGCCTCAGCTACTTAGTGAGGCCCTCTGCAACTTAGTGAGAACCTGTTTTAAAATAAAAAGAATGAAAAATAGGGCTGGGGGTGTAGCTCGGAGGTAGAATGCCCCTGGGTTCAATCCCCAGTACTGAAGAAAAAAAAAAAAAAGTAGTAAGGAAACCAAGTGTGGCACACACCTATAATCCCAGTACTTAGGAGGCTGAGACAGAAGAATCTCAGGTTCACCGCCAACCTCAGCAACTTGTGAAGCCCTCCACCACTTAGTGATACCCTGTTTCAAAGTGAAAAAACAAAATAGGTCTAGAGATGTCACTTGTAACAGTTTGGGATGTTGCCGTGGGTTCTTGTTCTTAGCTAGTTTTAGAGAAAAAAAAAAAAAAGAGCCAGAATTGCACTGCTGCAAGCTATTACAGGTAGAAAGGGGGACAGAACAATTAAAGCACTACATCAGAGGTGATGCAGTGGAGTGCCTTAAAAGTAAGACACTGAAGTCTCTGAACACATAATATTTTTTATAAGAATTCATATCTTTTTCCTCCCATGATGCTTAGCCAATAGTCCTACTTTTCCCACCAAAAGCCGGTACAGGCCCGTTAGTTATCTCTGCTGTGTAAGCCTTTTTTTTTTTTTTTTTTCCGGTACTGGGGATTGAACCCAGGGTCATTCTACCTCCGAGCTACACCCCCAGCCCTATTTTTTATTCTTTATTTTGAAACAGGGTCTCACTAAGTTGCAGAGTGCCTCACTAGGTAGCTGAGGCTGACCCCAAACCCGGATCCTCCGGCCTCAGCCTCCCAAATGCTGGGAATATAAGCGTACACTACCACGTTTGTCCCCTGACTTTGTTAAACAAGTAGCATATTTTAAAACAGTGATGTCAGACATGTCTGTCTCTGTGAGGTTGAACAAATTAGGCTAATAAAAAAGGCTTACACAAGCCGGGCATGGTGGCACACACTTGTAATCCCAGCATTTGGGAGGCTGAGACTGGAGGATCTGGGTTCGTGGCCAGCCTCAGCTACCTAGTGAGGCCCTCCACAATTTAGTGAGACCCTGTTTCAAAATAAAGAATAAAAAATAGGGCTAGGGGTGGAGCTCGGAGGTAGAATGCCCCCAAGTTCAATCCCCAGTACCGAAAAAAAAAAAAAAAAAAAAAAAAAAAAAAAAAAAAGTCAAGGGGCTGTATGGTAGAAGCCCGCTTTGTTCTTTGTTTTATTTTACTCTTAAAGTTTAAAGCATGTATTATTCACCCATGTCCTTGGTGAGTTTCTGAGCTTTTTCTTATCTCTATCTGCTAGAAGTTACTTGTTATGTTGAAAACTTGTTTTATAATAAAGGGGAAAAAAACACAGGAATATAGTCTTTTAAAGTATGGAGGTTTAAGGCTTCTAATTATTTTGTTATTATTAATTAATATTGGGTTAATGTAGCTTGCTTTTGCATCTTGTAAGGTTAGTCTAAACTATTGTGAGAGTCTATATAATTCTTTTCTAAATGCAGATGTCTGTGTTCTTAACATTCAGTGTTGCTGGGCTATGAGCCAACTTTTAGCTGACCAAGGTCAACCATGGCTATAACTCTTGGCTGTTTAGAGACAGAGAAAAGGATTTTATTGTTCTGCCTAAGTATGAAAGCTTGTTCTTATTAGCAATTAATACTACCCTTATAGCTGAGCGTGGTGGCGTAGGTTTGTAATCCCAGTACTTGGGAGGCTGAGAAAGGAGGATCAGGGTTCGAAGCTGGCCCCAGCTACTTAGTGAGGCTCTCCACAACTTTGTGAGACCCTGTTTCAAAATAAAGAATAAAAGCTGGGCATGGTGGCACATGCTTTTAATCCCAGCATTTGAGAGGCTGAGACCAGAGGATCCGGGTTCGTGGCCAGCCTCAGCAACCTAGTGAGGCCCTCCACAACTTAGTGAGACCCTATTTCAAAATAAAAAATAAAAAATAGGGCTGGGGGTATAGCTCGGAGGTAGAATGCCCTTGAGTTCAATTCCCAGTACCACAAAAAAAATAAAGAATAAAAAATAGGACTGGGTGTGTAGCTCGGAGGTAGAATGCCCCTGGATTCAATCCCTAGTACAAATAATAATAATAATAATAATAATAATAATAATAATAATAATAATGCCCTTATTAGCAATCAATACAGGCTCAATCTCCATCATCACTCAGAGGCAGAATGCCCCTGGGATCAATCTCCAGTACAAATTAATTAATTAATTAACTAATTAAAGACATGCTTTTAAGGGAAAAAGTTGGTTAGTATTTTTTTTCTTGCCTTTGGGACCTGGGAGCTGGAGTAGAAATGAGAGCCCTCTCCTTTGTGTGTGTGTGTGTGTGTGTGTGTGTGTGTGTGTGTGTGTGGTACTGTGGATGGAACTCAGGGATATTCTACCTCTGAGCTACACCCTCAATCCTATTTTTATTTTGAAACAGGGTCTTGCTAAATTGCAGAGGGACTCACCAAGTTGCTGAGGCTGGCTGTCGGAGACCATGATGTACGAAAGAGTTAAGACCTAAGGGTCTAAGGGCTGTTTACAGTCCATGTCTATCTGAAGTACATTCTATGCTGACACCAGGAATGTATAAAAAGAACTATGTGCTAACCATGGACGTCAGGTGTGTGTGTGTAAGTGCTGGCCACAAAGTTAGTAGGATTTCATAAGGTTAATAGGTTTTCTTAAGGGTTAATGAAAATAGTCAATTGAATGGTAAACTTGGGCAGAAGTATACAATATACTTTTAGATAATAGGTTAGGTGAAACATTAACGTATGGCTAAAGGGTTTCAGGAGTAATGTGTTTTCTTAAAACAATAAGATTTTCTGTAAGAGTATGTTTTTAATCTTTACATGTGATATTTTTCTGTAGTATGAATCAAATTTGCCTGATGTTTTTCTTCTGATGTTTTTCTTAGATGATCTTCCTTGTATGATTGTATAAAAGCACCCTGAAAAATAAACTTGGCGCTTCAGTATTCACTGATAGCCCTCCCGAGAACATGGAGTCTTGACTCTTTAATCAATCCTCACTTTCTCCTCTCAGGACCGTCCGATTGTGCCAGCAGGTTCTGGCAGCTGGCCTCAAGCCTGTGATCCTCCTGTCTCAGCTCCCAAGTACTGGAATTACAGGTGTGTGCTACCACACTCAGCTAAATTCATCTGTTGAAGCAAGCCCTATCCCTCAGCGTGGGGGTATTAGGAGGTGGGAGGTAAAGAAGGTTAGATGATGTTATAAGGGTGGAATCCCTGTGGTGGAATTAGTGCCCTCCTTGGAGGAAGAGACCACAGAACGTCCTATCTCTCTGCCTTGTGAAGGCACAGGGAGAAGGTGCTGTCTACAAGCCAGGAAGAGGGCCCTTATCAAGAACCAAATTTGCTGGCACTTGGATCTTGGACCTCCTAGCCTCAGACCTGTGAGAAAAGAATGGCTGTTGTTTAAGCCACCTGGTGTCCAGCATTTTGTTACAATAGCTCAAGGTGACCAAGATGACCAAGAGACCATCTCGTCCTCTGAAATGAGCAAGGTAAGACTTTACTTAAATCCAGGTAAACAGATGTGAGAATTCAACCAAATGTACTTCTTGAGTTTTGTTTTGTTTGGAGTGCTGGGGGAATCAAACCCAGAGTCTACAACTCCAGCCCCCCCCCCTTTTAATTTTAATTAATTAATTTTTTTTTTTTTTTGCAGTACTGGGGATTGAACGCAGGGGCATTCTACCTCCGAGCCACACCTTCAGTCCTATTTTTTATTCTTTATTTTGAAACAGGGTCTCACTAAGTTGCAGGCCTCACTAAGTAGCTGAGGCTGGCAGGGAACCGGATCCTCCGGTCTCAGCCTCCCAAGTACTGGGATTACAAGCGTGCACTACCACACCGGGCTCAAGTACCCTCTTTTATAGACAAAGAAATAGAGGCACAGGAAATTCAGTAACCTGTTCTGCAGTGGCAAAACCAAGATTTCAACCCAGAACCATAGTGTAGACTGTATTTGGAAACCTGGTCTCCCAGGTTGTCCTTGAACCTTCTGTCTCAGCCTCCCAAGTACTGGGATTACAAGCAAGTGCCACCTCGCTTGGCTTTAACCTCATAAAAAATAAAATCGGAAGCCGGGGGTGGTGGTGCACGCTTGTAATCCCTGTACTTGAGAGGTTGAGACCGATTCGCTGCCAGCCTCCGCTCTGCAATTTAATGAGACACTGTTTCAAAATGGAAAATAAGACTGGGGGGTCTACCTTGAAGGTAGAATGACGCCCCCCAATAGGGGTGGGGTAGCTCAGAAGTAGAAGGCTCCCGGGTTTAATCTACAGTATCACAAGAATTATGGAAGTTTTCAGATTTCCAGAGATGTACAGTTGTAAAAACACAGGGGCAGTGAGGGCGGGTGTGCATCGGTAAACTCTGAGACTCCAGGCACAGACCCTGTTAATATTTTATTCTTCCTTTTAGACACTTTGGTGGAACCTAAACTCTCATCGCATATTTTCAGAGGTCCCCAGAGAACTATGAAGATTAAGGTTTTTAGCAACCTGAAATTGCTTTTGTTTTGTGTATGTTTTTTTCGGTACTGGGAATTGAACTCAGGGGCATTCTACCTCCCAGCTCCACCCCTAGCCCAATTTTTTTTTTTCTTTTTGCGGTACTGGGGATTGAACTCAGGGGCATTCTACCTCCGAGCTACACCCCCCAGCCCTATTTTTTATTCTTTATTTCGAAACCGGGTCTCACTAAGTTGCAGAGTGCCTCACTAGGTAGCTGAGGCTGGCCGCGAACCCGGATCCTCCGGTGTCAGCCTCCCAAATGCTGGGATTACAAGCGTGCGCCACCATGCCCGGCTCTGAAATTGCTTTTAAATAGCTGGAAAGAACTTGAATAAAAGAACCGTCCCTGGGTGGGCTCGAACCACCAACCTTTCGGTTAACAGCCGAACGCGCTAACCGATTGCGCCACAGAGACACGAAGGGTTTGTGCAGTAAACTCATTTCCTGATCTCAAAAATTGCCCTGTATCTTCTGGCTTGGGGACAAACTTCGTCTTTGTGGTCTGTGCAATCTCGCACCCTCCACAAACGGAAGCGAAGACACCGAAGCCAACAGTCCTGTGGTAGGGCACTTTGGACATTATTCGGGGCTGGAATTCGCCCGAGGCACTCTAAGCGCCAAACGCCACATCCACCGCCTTGCCCGGCTGCTCCTCGTCGCTTCAAGAGTTGCCCGCTCTCTGCAGGTCAGGACCGCAGTTCCTCCGACTGAAGTCACCCACTTTCCCACGCTCCCGGCTCGCACTCCGGGAGGACTGGAACCGCTGTCACCCACCGTGCGCAGGTGGCCTCCAGCCAGGAGTGGAGGCACACTCTTATAAATCCAGTACTTGGGAGGCTGAGACTGGAGAATCGTAGTTGGAGGCCAGCCTCAGCAATTTAGTGAGGCCTTTAGACCCTATTTCCAAGGGGAGGGGGGGTGTGGGGGAAGGGGTACTGGGGATGAAACCCATGGGCATTCTACCTTCGAGCTACACTCCTAAACCTATTTTATTTTTTATTTTGAAACAGGGTCTCGCTAGGTTGCTGAGTCTTGCTATGTTGCTGAGGCTGTCCTCAAATCTGAGATCCTCCTGTCTCAGCCTCCCAAGTACTGGGATTACAGGTGCTGGCCACCACGCCCGGCCAAAAATTTAAAAACAGGACTAGGGGGTGCAACTTGAAGGTAGAATGCCATGGGTTCCATCTCCAGTGTAACACACACACACAGAAATAATACTAATACTAATACTAATACTAATAATAATAATAATAATAATAATATAATAACCTTCAGGGTTTTATTTTATTTTTATTTGGTACTGGGGGTTGAACCCAGAGGCATTCTACCTCCAAGCTACACTCCCATCCCGATTTTATTTCTTATTTTGAAACAGGGTCTCAAGCCAGGTATGGTGGCTCACGCTTGTAATTCCAGCATTTGGGAGGCTGAGACCGGAGGATCCAGGTTCGGGGCCAGCCTCAGCTACCTAGTGAGGCACTTCGCAACTTAGTGAGACTTGGTTTCAAAATAAAGAATAAAAAATAGGGCTGGGGGTATAGCTCGGAGGTAGAATGCCCCTGGGTTCAATCCCCAGTACCGAAAAAAAAAAAAAAAAAAAAAAAAAAAGGAACAGGGTCTTGCTAGGTTGCTGAAAGCCTCTCTATATTGCCGAGGCTGGCTTTCAACCTGCAATCCTCCGACACAGGATTTTAGAAGAATTAAGAATTTCAGTGTGGGCTTTAAGCTTTTAGTCCTGCGAGGACCTCCGGAACGAGAAGACCTGGACACTGTCTCAGGGGCAAGTGGTCTTGCAACCCCGGAGCCATGAGCTGCAAAGGTCCCCGACCTGGGACTCCTGAGCACTGGGAATCGATTGAGCTCTTCGCCCTGCACCCGGGGTCCTGGGCTGGGTCCCCCAGTGAACCTGGAGAGGTTGGGGAAGAGTGTGAGTGGGGTCAGACCCAGAGGGAGTGGATGGAAAGCCAAAATAATCACTTCCGAAAAGAGCCAGAAACCTATGTGGTGGCTCCAGTCTGTAATCCCAGTATTTGGGAGGCTGAGACAGGAAGATTGTGGGTTAGAGGCCAGTCCCCGCAATTTAGTGAGCCTCTGTTTCTTTTTTCTTTTCCTTTCTTCTTCTTCTTCTTCTTCTTCTTCTTCTTCTTCTTCTTCTTCTTCTTCTTCTTTTGTGTGTGTATGTGTGTGTGTGTGTGTGTGTGTGTGTGTGTGTAATTGGGGATTGAACTTGGGGGCATTCTATCTCTGAACTATACCCCCAGCCCTATTTTTTAATTCTTTATTTTGAAACAGGGTTTCATTAAGATGCAGGGGGCCTCACTAAGTAGTTGAGGCTGGCTGTGAACCTGAGATTCTCCTGTCTCAGCCTCCTAAATAGCCACTTTGCTAGGCTGTGAGCCCCTGTTTCTAAATTAAAAAAAAATAGGCCAGGCTTGGTGGCCCATGCTTGTAATCCTAGTACTTGGGAGGCTGAGACCGGGGGATCGCAGGATGGCAGATTCTCAGCCAGCCTCAGCTACTTAGGCCCTGCTTCAAAATAAAGAATTAAAAACAAAACAAAACAAAACAGGGCTGGGGGTGTAGCTCGGAGGTAGAATGCCCCTGGGTTCAATCCCCAGTACTGCAAAATAAATAAATAAATAGGTCTGGAGGGTGTAGCCTGGAGGTAGAAGGCCTCAGGGTCCCATCCCCAGTACAAATAAATAAATAAATAAATAAATAAATAAGGCTGGAGGTCTAGTGCATGGGTTCAATCTCCAGTCCCAACATGCATACACACACACACTATTCTGAGACAGTTGTGCAGGCTTTAGCAAACCACCAAAGGTGTCCTCTGTAGAAGAAGGTGAAGATTCTGTGCATGTGGGGTACATGTGAAAGACGTGGGGGACTGGGCCCTGAGCTTGGCTGCCACCTATACAGGGATGGAGAAGGGAATAGGAAGGAGGATGCTGGGGGAAGGAACTGTGAGCTTCCAGAATTCTTCGTATTCCATACACATCGCTTTCAGCCAAGTTTTTGGGTTTTGGGGGGAGCAGGAGTGGGGGAACACTGAATTGAACTCAGGGGCATTCTACCTCAGAGCTATACCCCCAGCCCTATTTTATTTTTATTTTGAAACAGTGTCTCACTAGAGTGATGAGAGTCTCACTACTTACTGAGGCTGTCCTTGAACCTGCAATCCTCCTGTCTCAGCCTCCCAACTACTGGGATTACAAGCGTGTGCCACCATACCCGGCTTCCAAGAACTCATTTGACAGTTGTCCTGGACTGATGCCCCTGGTTTTATCCTAAAGTAGCTATCCTGATGTGATGGCAGAATGATTTATTTATTTATTTATTTATTTATTTATTTATTTATTTATTTATTTATTTTTGCAGTACTGAGGGTTGAACTCAGGGGCATTCTACCTCTGAGTGACATCCCCAGCCCTAATTTTTATTCTTTAGTTTGAAACAGGGTCTCACTAAGTTGTGGAGGACCTCACTAAGTAGCTGAGGCTGGCTGCAAACCTGTGATCCTCCAGTCTCAGCCTCCCAAGTACTGGGATTACAAGTGTGCACCACCACAATCAGCTTGGCAGAATGCTTTATTGAAGATTCAGTTTCAGTGCTTGCTTGATGACTTGAAACAGGATTTCACTAAGTCGTGGAGGGCCTCACTAAGTTGCTGAAGCTAGCCATGAACCTGCTATCCTCCTATCTCAGCCTCCCAAGTACTGGAATTACAAATGTGTGCCACTACGCCCGGTTTACCCCCAACTCATTTATTTTTTATTTTGACACAATCTTGCTATTGCTGAGAATCTAGGTAATATTTCACAGGATGTAGTATATACGATATATCTGCAACCAATATAGGTGCTTATTGGGGAGCGAAGGACACATGGAAATGGCAGTAGAGAGGATTCAGCTGGCTACCGCCAGTGACATCTGCAGAAATGAGGATGGTTGGTGGGTGTGGTGGTGCAGTACTTAGGAAGCTGAGACAAGAGGATTAAAGGTTTGAGGCCGCCTTGGCAATTTAGCAAGAATCTCAAGACGGGTGTGATGGTGCACACCTGTAATCTCAGTCCTTGGGAGGCTGAGACAGGAGGATCTCAGATTTGAGGCCAGCCTCAGCAATTTAGTGAGGTTCCCGCAACTTTGTGAAACCCTGTTTCAAAATAAAGAATAAAATAGGGCTGGGGTGTAGCTCAGAGGTAGAAGTTCCCCGAATTCAATCCCCAGTACCAAAAAACAAAATAAAACAAAACAAAAAACAAAATCCACTGGACAAGAAGCCTATAAAAGGATACACCCTGTTTCATTACCATCTTCATTCTTTTTGTTTGTTGGTTGGTATTGGGAATTGAACTTAGGGGCATTCTACGTCTGAGCTACACTCCCCAGCCCCATTTTATTATTTTGTTTTGAAACAGGATTTCACTAAGTCGTGGAGGGCCTCACTAAGTTGCTGAAGCTAGCCATGAACCTGCTATCCTCCTATCTCAGCCTCCCAAGTACTGGAATTACAAATGTGTGCCACTACGCCCGGTTTACCCCCAACTCATTTATTTTTTATTTTGACACAATCTTGCTATTGCTGAGGTTTTTTTTGTTGTTGTTGTTTGTTTTTGTTTTTGGCCATACTGGGGATTGAACCCAGGGGCCTTCTACCTCCGAGCTACACCCCCAGACTTATTTCATTTTTATTTTTGAAACAGGGTCTCACCAAGTTGATGAGAGTCTCATGACTTGCTGAGGCTGTCCTTGAACCTGCAATCCTCCTGTCTCAGCCTCCCAAGTACTGAGATTACAAACATGCACCGTTACGCCCAGCTTTTCTAATGGATTTCAACGAATGAAATCCAAGGACTAGCAAAAGATTTAGAAATATGAAAGTTTATTTTAAGTCAGGGAAAGATAGAAGACAAAGCAGGTCATCCCCCACGAGGGTGGTCTCAGAGAGTGACCACCTAAGCTCTTGGGAGGTGGGCTTTTAAACCTTACTGAGGTTTTCCATCTGTTCTTTTATGATTGGTCAGAATTGGGCTTGGGACAACTAATGACTTTTGCACAATTTTGATCCTTAATCTGAATTGTTATTTTCCTAGCACCTGCCAGTCTCTCACCTCCTCCACCTCACAGAAGGCGGGACAGATGGTCTTTTTAAATTCCTCCTGTTCTCAGGCCCTCTGCCTTGCCTCGGTAAGAGTTCTAGTTCTTCCTTATTGTCATGAATACATTTGTGTGTGCTGTCTCCTTTTGCATCCCTTTATCAGCTAACATGTGCTCATAATGGTTAATGTAACAGTTTGGGGTGTTGCCCTGGGTTCTTGTTCTTAATTCATTTTA
>PVLC010048768.1:0-10542 GCA_004027655.1 Graphiurus murinus | reverse complement strand
ACCTGTGGGTTTCCATGTGTTTTCAGCTTGCTGTTGCCTCTTTGCAGGCATGCACTTTGAGTTATGCTGCTCTCTGCTGCATCTGCCCAGCCCCACCAAGATTTAGACTTAACCAACTTAAACTGGAAGTGTTGATAATTCTGTGCCTACAGTAGGATGCTAATAGAACCCTCCTTATAGTAACTCTGGCTTGTATGTATTGATAGGTACCTATTGGATGAATTTAGATTGAATTCAAATTTTGTTCTTCAATTTTGGCTTAAGCCCTAACTTACATTTTTAGCGTAAGTCATGAGAAAGACTTTTACCCTGTGACTACTGGTTGTGTGTGTCAACCAAGTATCAGATCCTATTTGATTGATATAAGGAATGATATCCTGGCTGATCACTCTTGGGAAGAGCAGTTATTCTGTGTCTTGCTGAGTCTACATACCTAAAATCAGATGGTTAAGGAGAACACGAGGAGGCTGTAAAATGTCTTTTCTGCTTTCTAAGTTTCTGCAATCAAACAGAACCTAATCATCAGAGTTACAGAGTAAAACATGCATGGTACACACATAGTGTCTTCCTACCCCCCAGAGTTTAACTTCTGCCGTTCTTCTAGGCCCAGAGGACCTCATCAACCTATCTAATAACTAAAATATTCTGGCAGATGTACTAGGTTTCATTGAGACCCATGGCTCATTATCATGCCAAGAAGTTAATTTATTTTTATTTTTTATTTATTTATTTTTTTGCGGTACTGGGGATTGAACTCGGACATTCTACCTCCGAGCTATACCCCCAGCCCTATTTTTTATTCTTTATTTTGAAACAGGGTCTCACTAAATTGTGAAGTGCCTCACCAGGTAGCTGAGACTAGCCACGAACCCGGATCCTCCAGTCTCAGCCTCCCAAATGCTGGGATTACAAGCATGTGCCACCACACCCGGCTTCCAAGAAGCTAATTTAAACCTAATACATAAACCCAATGAAGCAGTAATTGTCATGTGGGAGGCCCCTAACTAGGATAATACTGACTTAAAAATCTCTGAAGAAAGACTCCAGTAGTGCATTTGACACTCATTCAGAACATAAAAATGCAAAGGAGCTCATATATACAAAAAAGGGAAGAGCCATTGCCCCACATAAAGACCCTGTCACCTCAATGAAAATACCCATGAATTATTTGGTTAATCAAGGGCTTTCCCATCTCTGACACTCTTAAGAAATAATTACCAACCCCCTCAGAACTCACAAGAGCTGAACAAGCCCAACAGCTTGTAGGTCATTTTGTGCTCTGCAGACAACATGTTCCTCATTTAGACATCAGAGTTAAGCCAGTTTATGATGATATTCTTAACTCAGATCAGACTGTGACTGCTCCAAATAACACTCTAGTATCTGTCTGAATTCTAGTACTACAGATACTCTCAGTAGTGATCCCCCAGACTCCTTGCTTTAGTGATTTCTTCTCATTATTCCTGGAGTCTAAGGACCTCTCGTGCAAAACCTTGCCCTTCTCAAACTTGCACTGAATACCACTAGAAAAATCAACTGCTAGCTGTGTACTGAGTCCTCCTCCAGATAGAGGTTATCAAGTGCTCTGCAATGCAACTATGACTTTCCATACCAGACAATGATTATGCCTTGAGTTGTGGAAGCAAGATTCTCAGCCTGGCAAAGCCCACAGAGGCCACATGATTAAAAATAAAAGATTTTTATGGGGAAGATGAGAGTATGGGACACATGGCATATCCACCCCACTCAGAATGAAAAGTGACTTCCTTTGCCAAATTTAATGAAACTTTTGAAGTTCAAACCTCTCCTAGACCCATTGCTCAAGTGTAGAACAACATGGGATCAACTGAGAGGGCACAAAATAGTCTGCATACTATATATATAGTAATACCACATCATGCAAGATGAAAAATAAATGATGATGCTTATTTTTTGTGTTTCATCAAAATTGATTATTCAAAGTCCTAATTTGTGGTATGGGAATAAAATTAATAATTGATTTAAGTGAGCATTCATTTAGTATGCATAATGTTATTAATACATAACATAAACTAATCAAAATAATGAAATTATGTGATTGTCATTAAATAATTTATAACTATAAGGAAAGATTAAAAAAACTTTCTATATTTAAATCTAAGTTGTACTAAGGCAGGAAATATTTTTCAACATGTAATTCAAAGTCAAAAGTCGCATATTGAATGCATTTGTTACTGGAGAATTTGAAAATCCTAACTTAGTGTCTATTGATTTATCAATTAAAATTTTTATAGTCAAAATGTTAAATGATCTTTCTGTCTGAAATTGGTCTCATATCACTATTACTATTGACTATATTATGATAGGAGATTCTAATGCACCAAAAACAGTGTAAAAATAAAATAAAATCATTAAAATAATTTCAGTATGCATTAAAAAACCCTAAAATTTCTATAGAAGTTAAATGGTGTTTGAGAAACTGCATAAGAGAAAATATCAAAGGAAAAGATTAAATGGAATTGCATATTTAAAATGGCAAAAGGCTCAACATTGTATGAGGTAAATACATTATATATATACATAAAATTATGGAAAATATTAGAAAACTATTTTAATAGATCACTAAACACTGAAGACAACGTGAGTGCCAAATTATATAAGGTAAATTATATAAAGTAGATTATGTAAGGTAGATTTTACAAACACACTAATGAAACTTCATTTACTCAGCACTTAGATGTTCTCTGTGTATACATCCATAGCTGATTCCATTTAATTAAAATTATGTTTCCAGTTCAATATATAATATAAATAAGAAAAACTAAAAGTACTTGTATTAGTCACTGTGTCTCAACTATGATATCAAAAAATTCAAAGGTCTGTATCAATCACACAAAGTCTATATAGAGACTTTTTTATTCTCTCTGAATAGTAAATCAAATTCTAAATATTGCATTTTTCAGGAAATGTGAACTTAAGAGTCAAGCTTTTATTTTAGTGTAATTTTTAATGAGTATACTGAATAGCATACATTAATATTTACTTCATCAGGTGTCTTTTTAATTAGGCAGCTCACTTCATATTTAATTTTGAATCTACTTCACTCAGTAGCTAGTGTTCTCAGGTACACTTGGGATTATCTAGATATAATGTAAAAAATTGATGCATCATTTTAATAAATGAATCAATTCACTTTAGTAAGTGAAAGTATTTTTACAGTGAGTTATCTGAAGAATAAAATATACTGGAGTAAAATTAGACATCTTTTCTGCAAATCAGAATCAGATTATTTCACAGTGTTTGGACATAGCCACTCACTTATTAAGGCTTTCATTGCTATATGTGAAAAATAAAGTGTTTCAAGCAGTGCATTTCTCTAGGAAACATCCAGAACATAGTCCAGTTCATTGCAATTCCATGACATCCAGTATTGATAGAGCACACATCACATGTCAGTTGGTGCCAACTGAAGATAGGAGAGCTAAGACAGGGTTCCAACAAATACAGATCACACTGCTCCTTTGTTTTTGTGCTGTCTATGAATGCTTTAGTGATACAATGGAAAAGTTGAGAGTGACAGAAACTAAATAGCCCACAAAACCTAAAATATTTACTCTCTGTCTCTCGATTAGATAAAATTTGCTGATTGTTATTGTATATCATAACTATGAACTCCTACATCTCAATCCATCTTTATAATATATACATACCCAGAGATTCAGCTTTAGAGTGTCTAAGTCCCTGTAAAATAAATTTAAAGGATACATACCAAACTGACATTGTCTTTTACTTCCATAATTCTCTAGGTCCCATCACTAGATAGTTTCAGATGAGGGCCTTTAACTTAAATAAAACAAGCTTATAATATATATGTATATATATATATATATTGATCTATGTAAAATGGAAAAAAAAGCAGTAGTAGAATATCACTCTTAAAGGAATTTTGGAGTGGGACATATGTATCTTAAGAGCACCAGTTTTGTATAAATCTGTGTGATAAATGAAGGACAATATACAAAGTTAATAACTACAGGAAAATATTCATTATATAAGAAAACAAAATACTTAACAAATATTAGCTATTCTTTTAAATAATTTTCAACAGAAGTCCTTTTGTCAAAATATTTTTGCAAAAATGTTAATTCTGAAAACACATTCTTGCCTTCTGAAGTGTTTTAAATCCCTTGCTAAGAACTTGAAAGCACTTAAAGAATTCCAGAAGCCACATAATCTTCATATACAAATAGTCCTGTAAGCCACCTTTACCACACACATTTATTAATAATAACACATTTTATTATATTATTTTATTATTAATCATCCAGTGTTTGGAGATGTTTCTTAGATAAATTGTTAAGTATTGAGTTTGAGAGAAAGAATTCAAATGAGTAATACAAGACAAAGTATTCTGAATTTGCCTTTTAGTATTCTTACAGATCATCTGTCTGTGGAAAGGATATAATAACTCTTACCACTTTGCATTAATTATGCATTGGCAGTGTAACATTTGTTTATTATCCAATTCCTTTATCAATGCAAATTATTGTGATATTTACATTGAAAAAATACTATCATATCCAAAGCGATTTGTGCAATCACACGCACGTGGAGGTATGTGTGCTGGTGATGGCCTTTGTTTTTTTTTTGTTGTTGTTTTTGTTTTTGTTTTTTTTTTGCGGTACTAGGGATTGAACTCAGGGGCATTATACCTCCGAGCTATACCACCAGCCCTATTTTTTTATTCTTTATTTTGAAACTAGGTCTCACTAAGTTGTGGAGTGCCTCACTAGGCAGCTGAGGCTGGCCTTGAACCCGATCCTCCGGTCTCAGCCTCCCAAATGCTGGGATTACAAGCCTGTGCCACCAAGCCCGGCTTTGGTGATGGCATTTGTTTGCTTATGTTATTTGCTTCATCTAAAGTCTCTATTTTTTTTAGTATACTTTTACTGGTGCATTGTAGTCTCACATCATAATGTAAATCGTATTGACAATGATACACATGCACCAAGCACTTGGTGGGCCCCCCCTTCACCTCCCCACTCTGTTTTCAATGACAATTTTTTGCTAATTAAATTGGAAAATGTTTAATAGGATTATTAAAAGAACACAATTGGGTGCTTAATACAAAACAATATTTCTAGGAAAGCTGACCTTTTCCCAAAAGTAGAAAATAAGCAAAATGGATGTTATTCTGTTAACATTTCTCAAAGTGATAGTTAACCTTTTATGGCAGATAGCAAGGGTCTGAGCAGTTTTCATCTTTTCACAATGTAGTTCCAAAGTTTATAGTCCTCAAGAACTGAAAGAGAATAATGGTGTTATCAAAGAATTTTTGTGATGTGCTTCTTTTCTGGAATTAAATGGGAATAAGAATGAAACAAATAATTAAAACCTCATTAGTGTTCTTTTTTAACATTCACACTTTAACTTCTTCTTTCAACTTTATAAAGGCATAATTTACAAATATAATTTTTATATATTTGTGGTTTACAGTGTGGTGTTCTGATACATTCATACATTGGAAATGATAAAGTAAAGATAATTTAACACGTCCATCACCTCAAAGGGATGTCATATTTTGAGAACATATACATATATCCAGAAGTGAGATTGATTTACAATATGGTAGTTTTATTTTTATTTTCAGTTTTTCTAATTTTATTTTTGTGGTACTAGGGATTAAACTCAAGGGCACTTTGCACTAAGCCCTTGAATTTAATCTCTAATTCCACAAAAAATAAAATTTAAAAACTGAAAATAAAGACCTTCTACATCTCCAGTCCTTTTCATTTTTGTTTTGAAACAGGGTCTCAGTAGGTTGCTGAGAGTTTCAGTACATTGCTGAGGCTGACCTCAAAACTGCTATCTTCCTGTCTCAACCTCCCAAATACTGAGATCACAGGCATACACCACCATATCTGGCTATTTTTATTTTTTGAGAAAGTGCCATTTTATTTTCCCTAATGACTGTACTAACTTACATTCCCACCAACAGTGTACAAGGGTTCCTTTTTCTCCATAATATCTCCAACACTTATTACTTTCGGTTTTCCTTTTTAAATTTATTTATAAGTCAATAAATTGTATGTACCTGCCATGTAAATTATGATGCTTTGAAGTACATATACATTATGCAATGGTCAAATTTAGCTACATACAATAGGCATTACCTCCAGTCATAATTTTTGTGGCAAGAACACTTAACATCCTCTCATGAATTTTACAATACAACATGTCACTGTAACTGTCACATCCACAGTTCAGTTGTGCCAGAGAGTGAGGTAGCTTGCAAAGAGGACAATGGGTGCGCCTAGATACAGCATATGAGACATGTGATTTGCTGGAGAAAGCTTACAGGAGATCAGTGACCATTCCAAGAAGAGTTCAGTGACTATAGGCTGAACAGGCAGCACCTCTCACCCTCACAGTATTTTGTCCAGTGGCAGCTGGTTAGGAAAATGACACGTGTCTTTTCAACAGAGCCCTCAGTTCTGTACTAGAGACCACTGAGAGAGGGGTTATATTTTGCATTGAGATAAAAGTACAATAAATTTAATAGTGATTAATGAAGCTATACTTGAGTTATTTTCTAGTTCTATAATGATAGTTTGAGAAATAATCTCATGCTAGTCTAAATATGCCAAACTTTCCCTAAAGATTTTTTAACTTTCTTATATAATTACTTTAATTTTGTTCCTTCATATTTTCTATACCTAAAACTTATAGTTTTAGGCTCTATCAAAAATTGCATGTTTAAATAGGCAGCTCCATTCAAATTTTCACATTGATATGTTTCTAGGTACCAAATTGGTACAAATAAAAATAATAATCTTTCAATTTTTAGTCCTTCAGATAAATGCTGTATTTAACTCCCAACAACACCCCCAAACCTTTTTATTTATTTATTTTTTAATTAAACAGTCACTAGCTACGTTGCTGACAATCTTACTAAATTGCTGAGGCTGACCTCAAATCTGCTGTCTTCGTGTATTAGACTCACAAATACTGGGATTACAGACAAATGTCACCACTCCCAGCAGGTAGAAGATTTTAATGAGGTAATTTCAATCTTTCCATTATTTAAGTATCACTTGCTGGAAATATGTTGGTTTTTTTTTTCCTTTTCTTAATTTTTTTTAAGTTTACTCTCTCTCTCTCTCTCTCTCTCTCTCTCTCTCTCTCTCTCTCTCTCTCTCTCTCTCTCTTTCTTCTTTTACAAAAGAGGTGGGTTTCCTCCAAAAGGATGAGATGTATAGTTGTTACTTTAATCATAGATCTGAGCATGTTTTCCTCTTGCCTCCATGAGTTTCATGGTGTTCATTTCATACCAAGAAATTCTCTTATCTCATCCAATCCTCTGTTTTCCAGATGGAGTGCAAAAAGAAGACTAAACAGTTAGAATTACAGATTAAATTCAATTTGCTACTTGGAATGCAGGGAATGCCAGTTCCTAAGCAACAGGCTAGTGTGAATGTGACTAAATTTACTTACTTACTTCCCCCTTGTGATCCTCTGAAACCTACTTAGTTTCTCTGTCAATTGGCCATTGCAGATTTCGGATAAATTCTAGAAAGTGCTTGCTGTCTAATAAAATATCATATATGCAACGCAAAAAACTTGGACCTTCTTTGCCATGTGGAATAGAAGTACATATTTCACATCCTCCAATGGACCTCTAGTAATTAGATATAACACTTAAAATTTAAGAATTAAATTGTATGTGCCATAAAGTAGATGAGAACACCAGTTGCATTATTGTTAAGAAATAGCTTTCTTTCTTTCACATCCAGGAACACTTTGACCATGTTTTTCTCTTCTTTTTTGACTCACTCACTTTCTCTACTCTTATTTATTTATTTATTTATTTATTTATTTATTTATTTATTTTTGGTACTGGGGATTGAACCTAGGGACATTCTACCTCTGAGGTACATCCCCAGTCCTATAATTTATTCTTTACTTTGAAACAGGATCTCACTAAGTTGCAG
This sequence comes from Graphiurus murinus, assembly GCA_004027655.1. Taxonomy (NCBI): domain Eukaryota; kingdom Metazoa; phylum Chordata; class Mammalia; order Rodentia; family Gliridae; genus Graphiurus; species Graphiurus murinus. Next base: position 2,572 of record PVLC010048768.1, on the reverse strand, counting down.
AGAGCCTCACTAAGTAGCTGAGGCTGGCCGCGAACCCGGATCATCCTGTCTCAGCCTCCTAAGTACTGGGATTACAAGTCTGAACCACCATGCTCAGCTTCTCTATTCTTAATTCTAAACATCTTTTTAAAAATTTTCATAGCCTCCAGGGTTATTCTTGAAACACTGATTGTTTGTTACAGATCTATTTGATCCAATCTCTCCTGAGATTTAGACTGATATTTTTGTCTCCTAACAATTGCCATGTTATTGTAAATATTTCCTTGGGAACTTATATCACCAAGGGGATACTGGTATGGAGTAGGTCTCTCTTGTTTTCCTCTCCCTGATTATCTCATCTTCAGTCATCCAAGAACTGATGCCTGAAAAGCTGCCCTTTGTGAAGAACTCAATCAAGATGCTAATTTCAGAGTCAAGACTGTTGTAGGAAGACTGAACTCAGACATTTAATTAACTAAAGTATTGAGCTACTTTTTTGTTTTAATTATTTATGTATTTGTATAAAAATTATGCAAACTTATACAAACTGTTGCAGATACATATGTGGCTCAATAAGTAAATGAAAACCACCCATATCCAATAACCTACTGAAAAGACAACTAATGAGCAAAACAAAAACAAAATGGTGTTGGTAGTTATCAAGCCTAGTCCCCCAAAGTCACAAGTTATAATACTAGGGTAAAAATTTCAAATTTTAACTTCATTCTAGGGTCACGTTAAAGGTAGAAACTCTCCAGCAAAAAAAGTTCCAGTCATCATTATCACAGCCATAATCTAAAGACCTGACCATGTTACTTAGAGGAAGGAAGATTTATTTTCTTAGAGTTTCAGGTTCAGTCCATATGAGGCCAGGGACTGTGAATCTCAGGACATGGTGGCAGGAGGCAGAGAGAGAGAGAGGGTAGCTGGGCCTTGTTCCCCACTTCTTCACGGAGGCCAGAAGGAAGAGAGCAGGGGAAGAGGAACCATATATCATCCCCAAGGACAAAACCCCGGGACACACTCCCTCCATCCACATCCTACTAACCCAAGCCACTACCCATATAAATTCATTACAGTGGCGTTATCCACTACTGGGATTACAATCTTAATGACTCAATTATATCAGCTCTGAACATTAATAGGTAAGTTCTTTAGGTCCATTTTATATCTAACTCTAACAAAAACTCTCAAATTATTTCAGCCTCATTCACATCCAAGCAGCCTTATTCCAAGAACTTAAACCAGGATTTATTAAACTTAACATCTAGAAGATTTTAGTAATATTAATTTCAATAAAATATATATAGTCTCCAGAATCTTTTCCCCATGATATAATTAAATCAATTAAACCTTCAGCATACCCATTCAATGGAAGAATATTGATGGAATCCCTTTAAAAGAACAAAAGTAATGATCCAAAATTTAAATGATTAGAGCATCACGAGAAATAACTAAATAAATCCGGAATGAAATTTTGATTCAAAGCTGGTTCTGCCTTATTCCAAGAACATGTGTTTAATCATCACTATCTCTGAATGACTTCTCAAATAATGATCATCATCACCTTAAAGGGCTAAATTAGCAAGCATGCTTTAGATAGTTGTTCAACCTTAATATGAAACCAGTTCCTGAAAAGAGAAAACCATATATAAATATTTCTAATATCAATCTGTGAAGAATTGAACAGAAAAAAAATGAGAAAGAAAGAAAATAAATGGTAAAAAGAAAAGAGAAGGGACACATATTTTAGCCTCTAGTCACAACATCATTTCCTCAAAATATGGAGAAAAAGAGTTTCTTTGCTTTATTTTCTTTAATCTTTTGATCTGAAGGTCAGGTGTTTAGAAGGGCACCTGTGAAGACTTCAAAGGACTGCACTTAAAGTAGACACTGTAAGCAGAACCTATTTCTTCTTTGAGATTAAAATCAAAGTACACTTATTGTCTTACCTGCTTATGAAATTCAGAAAGACAGAGAACAAACTTAAAAAGTTTGAAGCTGAGATATAGTGGAGCCTGTCTTTATTAGTTTCCTTTAGCCTATATACCCATAAAAGGAACAGCACAAAAGTATACTATGGCTTATATTTTCCTTGTTCTTTAGATAAGAAAATTTTACATATTTTCAAAAATTTCAGATTTGTACCATTTCACAACCAGCTAAGCATCAGCATTTATAAGATCAGAAAGCCATTTGGACATGGTGGCACACACATGTAATCCCAGTACTTGGGAAACTAAGACAGGAAGATTGCAGGTTGAAGGTCAGACTTAGTGAGACCTGTTCAAGATAAAAAAATTAAAGAGGGGCTGGGATGTAGCTTGGAGATATAATATCCCTGGGTTCAATTCACAATAACTAACACACACACACACACACACACACACAATCAGTATGTCATTTATAATAAAATTTAGAATACAATTATTAAATTACTTTATAGTACTGCTTACTTTTGAAAAATAGTGTCACAGTCACATTTTAGCTAATTGAATATTCCAAATTATTTGGAGACAGGGATCCTGGAGGAAATTTAAATTTATAAATATTGTTACAATGGTAAATATTACAATCTCCCACAGCAAAAATA
>PVLC010048767.1:0-10657 GCA_004027655.1 Graphiurus murinus | reverse complement strand
GCGTTCTACCTCCGAGCTACACCCCCAGCCCTATTTTTTATTCTTTATTTTGAAACCGGGTCTCACTAAGTTGTGGGAGTGCCTCACTAGGTAGCTGAGGCTGGCCTCGAACCCGGATCCACCGGTCTCAGCCTCCCAAATGCTGGGATTACAAGCATGCGCCACCACACCCAGCTATGTACATTTCTTAGTAGCCCTCCCTTACATCATTCCTGAGTGTGAGGAAGCAGACCTCTTCAGTCAGCCCCCCACCCCAGGAAAAGGCACTCCAGAGGAATAAACAGTAAGCATCCCTCTGCTCCCTAAAGCCCCACCTGCTTGAGTCCGGCAAGACAAATACAGCATTTTCAAAAATAGGTCACTTGAATAGAGAATTCAGAGACAATGGTGTGCAAACATGACTGTAATGAAGGCGACAAGAGGTGGGAACCAGACACGCAAGAGTGGTGAATGGAGACACAGAGGAGCAGTACAAGACAGCAGTTGTCCCGGCTCTGAGCATGAAGGGTTCATGCGGCGGGGGTGGGGTGGGGTGTTAATACTGCACATTGCAAAGCTGAGAAGCGGGCTGCCTGAGAGTGAATTCCCACTGCTCACTAGTTAGGTGTAGACTTTGGAAGAGATTTCACGGAGGAGACTCGGGCCCTGGAGAGGATGGAGGAAACGACTTTGCCCCACGGAACTCGGGGCTGAGCCCTTAGGCCTCTCTCACCATGTTTCTTTCCCTCCTGCCAGGTAAAGCTGGCTCTCACCTTGGGCAGCTGCCAGGTATCCCTTTGGGAAAACCAGGAAAGGATCCAAAACTGGGTTCTGAGATTCTAACAACAGTCTTCCCACCAACAAGCAGGTAGGAAGCCTTCACTGCCGGGATGCCTAAAGTTACCAACATATTGTCCATGTAACACTGCATATGTGACGCTGAAGGCGTGGGTCTGTGTGCACATATTCATAGGTGCATGTGACTTATGACATTCATTAATTTATACTCATTAAAGACATCTCAATGCATAGCTACACATGCAAATGACCTTGTGCCCATAGATTCTTTGAGGTCACAGCTCTCCTCTGCTTCTCAAATCAAGTTCTTGGTGTATGAAGAGACCTGTTCATATCTTTGGCCATAAGCTAACCAGCTGTTGGTTTGTGGACTCCTAGGTCTATTTTCCAGATAGATCTCCAAGAGAGTTCTTTGCAGATTGATATGAGGGAAGAGGAGCCTTCCTGCGGCTCCATGGACAGAGAAAAGCCATCGCTGCCTCTGTTAATCCAGGGACCAGCATCAGTGCTCACAGGTCTTAGGCAGGTGGTCAGCAGGGCCGAGCGAGGTCTTGCCTGCACTGTCATCAGACAGTGGCGGCTCTTCCCTTTTGTGAGGCCTTCATGCCTTTGTGCTAGAAGTTTTCCTTCCTGGAATGCCTGTTCAATGTTTAGGGCCAGCTCTAGAGACACTGCTGCCTTCAGGGAGCTTTCCCTTGTCCCCTCCTCTTCTCCCAGATTGAAATTTATCACTATTTCCCAGCGCTATCTTGGTGAATTATAATGTAATGAATTTCACATGACTCCCTGTCTGTCAGAGTGGAGTAAACATGGTAGAGTTATTTTTGCACTAGTAGTAGAAGGCATGCAATACATTCCGATGTACCACTGATCTGAAACAACTTCTCAACTTTGGGCAGTTACGTACCTGTAATCGGGACAGGAGGAGCAAACATATCCTTCCTCTGGTCAAGGAAGGGAATTGTTGTTTGTTTGTTTGTTTGTTTTTGTGATACTGGGGATTGAATTCAGAGGCATTCTATCTCCGGCTTTACTTTATTTTGTGGTACTGGGGATTGAACTCAGGGACATTCTACTTCTGAGATACACCCCCAGTTTTGTTTGCAGTACTGGAGATTGAACTCAGGAGCATTATAACTCCAAGCTACACTCCCAGCCCTATTTTTTTTTTTAATTCTTTATTTTGAAACAGGGTCTCACTAAGTTGCAGAGGGCCTCACTAAGTAGCTAAGGCTGGCTGTGAACCTGTGATCCTCAGCCTCCTAAGTACTGGGATTACAAGCGTGTGCCACCACACTCAGCTTTTTTTCTTTCTTTCTTTTAAATAAGGTCTCACTAAGTTGCTGAGGCTGGCCTTGAACCTGAGATCCTCCTATCACAGCCTCCCAAGTATCACAGGCATGCACCAACATACGCGGCTTCTATTTTATTTTGAAACAGGGTGGCCTCATTAAGTTCCTGAGGGTCTCCCTACCTTGTTGAAGCTGCCCTTGAGCCTGTGATCCTGTCTCAGCCTCCAAAGTCCTGGGGTTACGGTGTGCACCACCATGCCTGGCTTAAGGCAGGGAACATTTAATCACTGTTGATCTCTGTGCTGAGCTCTGGAGCGATAAGGACTAGGAGATTACATTTCTAGTCTGTTGGGATCTTATAGGCTAGAGCAAAGTACAGAAATTTAAAGGCAGTTTTATTAAAGTCAGGGACTGGGTGTGGGTACAGAAGTTGCACATATGCTGTTCAGGGTGACCCTATAGATGTTGTTGCTGGCTGTGTCATCCTTGATGCTAAGGGCACTGCATGGCCTGGGCAGGGACAGAGAAGACACATAGCCAGCAAGACCACATGGCTTCCTTGTGAGCGGCCAGGGCCTTGGGACTCTACTTCTCTGACAAGATAAAAAGCCTCTGTGGAGACACAATTGTTCTCATGGGAATCAAGCAGGTTGGTTTTGGCTCCAGCTTGGCCCCAGCACTCAACTCAGAGCCTGCAGGAGGAAGTGGCATTCCTAGCCAAACCCGCCCTCATCTCACGACCATGTTTCCCAGACTCAGCTTCCCGACCATGTTCCCTGGAAATCAGTTTCTCTGGCCTGTGGAATACACACTAGAAATGGATACTCTGGACGCTCTGCCCCATCTGCCTCATCCTGCCCAGTGTTGGAGAGGAACATTCTGGACATGGCCCATCCACCAAGCATCCTCTGCCTTCACCAGCAACTCTGTGGCCTTGGGCCAGCATTTGTCCTCTGAGCTTCATTTCCAAGGCTGTGGACCCACAAAGACAAGGACGGTAAATGCCCTGCTCAAGACTGAGTTCTAATCACATATCACTGTCTTGACGTATAAGTGTGTGAGAATACCTTGTTTAGTCTAAAATACAGTTTTAGCCATGAAAGACGCTTTAACTCATAAAGCCAAGGGGGTTAAACTTAAATCATGATCTTATTTTGCCTTCTCCTCCCACCCCCTCCATTGGGGGATATTCTTATACCTCAGAGGTCATTCACCCATTCCTCAAATTAACTGAAAGCAGAGGGGTCATGAGAAGGTGAAAGCAAGGTTATGCTTCCAATTGTCTGGCTGCCTCCAGTAGTTTGAGCTAGATGCTCCAGAGGCCAGTCTGCTGGCGGGGAAGTTCCATGGCCTGGGAGTTGGGAAACCTATTCCATTACCAGGCAGCACCAGTAGTTGTGGGAGCTGAGGCAGACCCGGCCAAGGCTCTGCATCCCTCCCCTTCTCCCCTCACTGAAGACCCGCTCAGAACACACAGCCTTTAGTGGGCTGCTTTGGATTGAGTGGTTCTCACACGCACATCTCTGTACTAGGGCTGCATGCAGCCCCTGTCCATATACAAGTGAGATTGCTCAATAGAAAATTGCCACCCCAGCTAGATGTGGTGACGATGCTGGGTTTTTGGCAAACCCTGTCCCTTGATTCCAGACGAGCACTCCTCTCCCCCTCTGCTGTGCACTGCCCTGGGCCACCGCCACCTGGAAGGCCAGGCTTGAAGAAACAGGACCTTCTGGGAGAAAACTCAGCTTGAACAGGGCTCCCGGCCAACCCGAGAAGTTCAGAGGAGGGTCACGCATGGTGCAGGTGGTAGGGACTCACTTGATGCTTCCGTTCACATACGGTAGCAGGTGTTCTGTACAATCTCCAAATAGAGAGGAATGAGAAGTGACCCCCATCAGCCTTCAGAAAATACAGAGGTGGGGTATTGCCCCACTGAAGTGCCCTGCTGGAGAGCCAGTTCTGGTGCTGGATCAGAGCCTGGAAGGCAAGAAACTTGCTAGGAGAGTGTTGTCGGTAGACCAGAATGCAGAGGCAGTGCCTGGGGTGTGTGCTGTGTTCCAACAGTCCCATTAAAACCACACTTTTTGCTCTGCCCGTGAAGTGGATATAAATGCCCAAACTCTGACATACTCATTGGGCTGCAACAGCACAAGAACAGGGAAATGTCCACAGACTACTGTGTCTTGGAGCAAAACTGAGCATGCCACAAACTTTGTGACCAAGTCTTCTTAGATGCAAATGCATCTGTAATGAGTTCCTTTCCTCTTTCAGAGAGCAAAGAAAACTGAAAGCCTGTTTTTCTTGGGCAAAGCTTGCCCAAGAAATATACTAGCAGCTAAAATTTCAGAGAACTTGGGATGAGCTGGAATGTCCTACTGCATTAGTTAGCTTCATGTTTCTTTTTGAATATTTTTTCTTAAGCAATGGGTCACGGGGGTATATTCCACTTTTTCTAATAAAGCCTTGATAGCATTTGCAGGGATATCCAAACTCTTTAGTTAAATTCTGCACAGGTGTTTCCCCCAGGCACCGTGAGATAGCGAGTCTCGGTGTGTAACCTGGGAGCCTGACAGAGCTCGAGGGCAGCTGGGTCCAGCTGGCGGCCTCTGCCCGCCTCAGCTGAGCCGCCCCAGTGCCATGGCCGCAGCTCTTTGTCATGGGTCCTCTTGGGGGAAAGCGGGGTGAGGCGAGAGCAGGACTAATGAATGACCTCGCTACCTCACTTTGGACTTCCTCCTTTCGCTTTGGCCTCTGAGATTTATCTCACATGCTTGGGGATCAAAATGAATATCAGTTTCACCCAGTGTCCAATCCCTACTAACACAGCACAGCTTTTCTCCAGAGCTGCAATCGCCGATCTAGTAAGGAAGCCATTAGCCACGTGTGACCATCCAGTACTCGAGACATGGCTAGTCTAATTTGAACTATGCTGTAAAGGTGAAATAGACTGGATTTCAAAAGTCCAGAATGAGCCGGGTGTGGTATCCCAGTGTCTGAGGACAGGAGGGTTGCAGGCTCAAGGCTAAGCATGTGGTAACTTAGCAAGACCCTGTTTCAAAATTAAAAATTAAAAAAAGGGCTATGGGTGTAGCTCAGAGCTGGCATCCTCCTGGGTTCAATCCTAGTGCCAAATAAATAAATATCAAAACTTTAGTCTGGGAATATAAACCATTTGATTAATTTTATGTTAACATTAATTTATATAAGCAGACTTTATCTTAGCTCATCCTCACAACATGCCCATGCAAGGGTCAGAGCATGTCTGTCATCATTTCACAGGATTTACATCTCCACTTTATAAGCTGGAAACAGATGCAGACCCAGCACTTGAGAGGCTGAGACAGGAGGACCGTAGGTTCCAGGACAGCCTCAGCAACTTAGGCCCTCTGCAACTTAGTGAGACCCTGTGTTATAGTTAGGCATACTATGTCCCCTACAGAGCTCATTTATTAATATTCGGGTTGATATAGTTGAGTCCTGAGTGGGTTCTTGGCGGGAGTGGGGGTGCGGTCGGCCTTGGGGATTATATATGGCTGCTCCTCCCTACACATGAGGAGCACAGCCCATGTGCTCTCCCTCTCTCTGCCTCCTGCCACCAGGCTCTGCGATCCTCGGTCCCCAGCCTCACATGAACTGACCCCAAAACGGTAAGAAAATAAATCTTTTTTCCTCTAAGTTACATGATCAGGTCTTTAGATTATGGCTGTGAGAATGCTGGTCAGAACACCCTGTTTCAAAATAAAATATAAAAAAGGGCTAAGGGTGTAGCTGAGAGGTAAAATGCCCCTGGGTTCAATTCCCAATACCACAAAACAACAACAACAACAACAAAACAAATCAAAACAAAGAAACAGATGCAGAGATGGTTATACAGCTTTCTATAAGGTCACACGGCTAGCACATGGCTTGGCCAAGACCCAAACTATAGGCTCTGATTCACTATTTAGTTCTGTCCACATCTTTTCTCCAAAAGACTTTAGTGACATAAGTGATTGTAGTATTGTAGTGTCTTCCATTGCTCTGCAAATACAGTTCTGTGAGAAGGTTGTGTTCTTTCTTTGTTGTCTCTTTTTCTGTGCTTACTGTAAGCTATCAGGGAATTACATCAGAGCCCCGAATCTACTGCCCAGTGCGCTGTGATGGCGGCTCTCAATGTAATTAGGAGATCACAAGGAGTCCCCTGGCCTGACAATAATGACTCGCTGTTTTAAGCAATTGCATTTGTGAATAAAATAACTTTTTTTTTTTACAATTACAAAGGACCTATGGGTATTAAGAAAAATGGCCTAGCACAGAAATCCCACTCCTAAATATTTACTTAATAAAAATGAAAGCATATAGCCAGGTGCAGTGGTACATACCTGAAATCCCCATACTTGGGAGGCTGAGGCAGAAGGATAACAGGTTTGAGGCCAGCCTCAGCAACTTAGTGAGACCCTCAGGAATTTAGCGAGACTCCGTTTTAAAAATTTAAAAAGTATGGGGGCCAGGCTTGGTGGTGTTCACCTGTAATCTCAGTACTTGGGAGGGTGAGACAGGAGGGTCGCAGATTCAAGGGCAGCATCAGCAACTTAGTGTAACTCTTAGCAACCTAGCAAGACCCTGTTTCAAAACAAAAAATAAAAAGAGCTGAGGATGTACTTTAGAGGTAGAATGCCCCTGGGTTCAACGCCACTAACACACACAAGTACTGGGGGTGTAGCTCAGAGGTAAAATGCCCCTGGGTTTAATTCCTAGAAGGAAAAAGAGGAAGAAGGAGAATGGAGGGAGGAGGAGGAGGAGGAGGAGGAGGACAGTATATGTCCACAAAATCACTGTACATGAGAGTTTGTGGTTACTGGAAATAACCCAAATATACATTGATATGAAATAACAGATCCACACAGTGGAACTTTACTTATCAATAATAATAATAATAATAATAATAATAATAATAATAATAATAATTTAAAAACCTACACAGGACAACATGAACAAATCTGAGAGACTAGTTTAACTAAAGAACCAGACACAAAGAGTAGCTATTGTATGATTTCTAGAACAGAGAAAACTAAACTACATTGATACAAATCATAACAATGGCCAGAGGGTAGAAGAGAGAGTGGGAAGAATTCACTGGAAAGGAGCACAAAGTAACTCTCTAGGATGAAGAAAAGTTTACATTTTGTCTGGGGGTGATAGTTTTACAGGTGTGTATATCAAAACTAACTCACCAAAGTGCACATTGTAACTCATTGAGTAAATTAATTGTATATCATTATATTATATCTCATTTTTTAAAGTCCAAATTGAAGGAAGGATAAGAGTCACTTTGGGAAAACATGAGTTCACTATAGCCCCACCCACACATTTTGTTCTGCTGCACACGGTTCCATAGATCCATGGAGATTTAGTCATTTCGAGGAAGATTTTCAGACATGATCCTTGGCTTTGTATTTTCTAGTCATCTCTGTGTTGATTGATCAGCTACCACATGTCTGGCAATATCTAGAGGTAGTGGATCAGGAAGACAGAAATAAAACTCAGCCTGCAACAACATACAACGGCATATAGGAAGCATCATTAAAATAATAGAAAGGAGCTGGGCATGGTGGCACATGCTTGTAATCCCAGTACTTGGGAGGCTGAGACAGGAGGAACCGGGTTCGCAGCTAGCCTCAGCTACTTAGTGAGGCTCTCCAAAACTTAGAGAGACTCTGTTTCAAAATAAAGAATAAAAATAGAATTAGGGGTATAGCTGGGGGTAGAATGCCCCTGGGTTCAATCCCCAGTACCACAAAATAATAATAATAATAACAACAACAACAATAGCACCAAATATTGTTTTTAAAAAATGTCCCCGAGCTGGGCATGGAGGCACACACCTGTATTCCTAGTACTTGGGAGGCTGAAACAGGAGGATTGCAGGTTCAAAGCCAGTCTCAGCAACTTAAGGTGAGACCCTCAGCAACTTATTTCCAAATAAAAATATAATAGGACTGGGGTAGAATGCCCCCAGGTTCAGTCTCCAGTAATCCAGTAAAACACACACACACACACACACACACACACACACACACACACACACACACACACACACAAGCTTCTTTTACTTAACCAAAGTGTAGTCATCAGAGTACTTGGGGTCTGTCCTTCACCAGCTCTGTTCCCTACAGCATACTTGGCCTTCTCCAGAAACAGAACTCATCATAGCCTATGTCATAAGTTATTATGCTAATTAGAAAAAATAATCCACAATGAAGTGGGTAGCACATGTGCAATAACTATTAGATATCATTATTGTTATTATTGTCCTTAAAAGGAGAACTATCTTCCAGTGACTGGAGAGACAGGTTAAGTGACCTCTTTACCTGATCCTGGGGCTCAACCCATTTATGCAAAAGCAACTCGGGGCCACATTCTGGAAGTTGTCAACCCCATCTTCCTCTCTGCAAAGCAGGCAGGGGCCTATGAAGGGAGGCAGTGTGTAAAGGAGGGTGTCCCAGGACACGAGGAAATGGGAACAGACTATTCAAGAGGTGATCTGAGCCTAGGAACCCAGACAGGCTGGCCCTGTTCTGGAGAGACACTTTGTAATCAGGGCTGGCCCTGGGGTTTGCCAAGTAAGGGACAAGGGCTGTGGGTTGCCCATTAACCCTTGCAGCATTCCTGCCCCAGATTTGCCTCCCAGGGGTTTTCTTGCAGCCAGCAGTGAGTGTCCAGCTCACACAAACTCAGACTCAGCATTCCTTCTGACTCACAAGTGTGGGATGATAAATCCACCAAGCACACATGCACATTGCACTCACAGCCACACACATGCATGCATTCACACATTCTCTAACATGCCCACACTCTCCCTGTACACCTGCACTTTCATGCACACCCCGGTAACCCCTTCCCAAAGTGCTGGCCTCTTTCTGCCCATCTCCAAAGAGGCTAATCAGGGCAGATTTGGGAGGAACGCCTAGATCGCCAGGTTCTTAGCAAGAAGTCTCCCTGACCTGCCAACTTCCAAGTGTTTCTGTCCTGCAATCGCTGGGTCCCAGACAAGGCAAGGTGTTTGCTGAGTGAACAAATAATCAGCTGCAGCCAGTTGAGGTGGCACACACCTATAATCCCACCACTTGGGAGGCTGAAGACAGGAAGATGGTAGGTTCAAGACCAGCCTCAGCAACTTAACAAGACTTTCAGCAACCTAGCAAGACCCTGTTTCAAAACAAAAAAAAAAAAAAATAGAATAGGGCTGGGGGTTTAGCTCAGAGGTAGAATGCCCCTGAGTTCAATTACAGAATCAAAAAAAAAAAAAATCTTCAGATTTGCCTCTGAGTCACTATTGCTGTGTAATATCTGCGGGACCACTTTAACAATTTACCATCAAATTTGCACACATCCTTTGTTTGACTAAATTAAGCGGTGGGAAGTCACAACCAAAAAAAGAAAAGGTAGGAATGGCACCAGCCTCCCCTCTTCCCCAAGACCCGGTCAGCTACTCCAGAGCTGAGGTCTGGGCACGCTTCCTCTTAAGATAGAGGCTGCTCAAAACAGGCATAATATAAATGGGCCATTAATTAGCTACTGTTCTCCCATCTTGCCTATCCAGAGAGAATAACAGGGATAGAGCTGTGTGTCAGAATTATATAGTAATAACCACAACAGCCTCTGACTGTGGCCAGAGTTAAGACTCACTCAAGTGCCTGCCCCAACTCACCCCTGGGAAATAGCTTTTGCTCTCAGAGCAGAACCGGCATCTCCCTAGCTGTCTCCCCACAGGTGATTGTGGTTGTCTCTCTTTTGTTTCTTCTTCCTCAGGCAGAGGAAAGGGGGTCTACTGACAGTTGTCTCAGCTAGTGGTTCAACTCTATGAAATTGCTGTTTTTGCAGATTAAAAATGGTCAAAGCAGAACACGGTGGTGCATGCCTGTAATCCCAGTACTTGGGAGGCTGAGACAGGAGTATCTCAGGTTCAAGGCTAGCCTCAGCAACTTAGTGAGGCCTTCAGCAACTTAGTACGATCCTGTTTTAAAATAAAATAGGGCTGGGGTGTAGCTCAGAGGTAGTCTGCCCTGGGTTTCATCCCCAGTACCTCCTCTGAACCCCCCCCCCAAAAAAAAGGTCAAAAGTCGAGTACAGTGTTGCACGCTTGTAATCCCAGTACTTGGGAGGCTAAGACAGGAGGATCACAGGGTCAAGGCCAGGGTATGGTAATTTAGTGAAACCTTGTTTCAAAATAAAATAAAATAAATTAGGGGTGGGGGTGTAGCTCAGAGAAAGAATGTCCCTGGGTTCAATTCCCGGTACCACACATACATTCATACACACACATGGGCACGAGGACACACACACACACACACACACACTCACACGCACATGTCCAATGCCAGTCATTTCTTCTTGTTCCAATAAATATGTTATCACCCTTCCAGAATAAATAAGTTAAATAAGAATGTTTCCCCAGTTAGGTGCTTCCTCCAGATATCATTTGATTTATGATATGCTAGGATCCAAAATATACACAGTAGATCAACAGGTGGACATTAGTCAGATGTTCCTGTTTGACCTGTTTTAGGGTCCCCAGGGGTTTTCTTATTCTAATCAAGGGGAGAAAA
>PVLC010048766.1:0-10657 GCA_004027655.1 Graphiurus murinus | reverse complement strand
AATAGAAGATCCAGAAACAGACCCACGTGTTTACAGTCAACTGATTTTTGACAAAGGAGCCAAAAACATACGCTGGAAAAAAGATAGCCTCTTTAACAAATGGTGCTGGCAAAACTGGTTAACCATATGCAGGAAAATGGAAATAAACCCCACTTTCTCACCCTGCACAAGAGTCAATTCCAGGTGGATCAGAGACTTATATGGGTATTTATCATCGAAAGGAATTTTATTGTAATTTACAGTCAAATAATTCTCTAAAAAAATGAGCACTCTCTTATTCCTTTAGAAGTTGGTTATTTTCTTTGTTTTTGTTTTTTTTGCGGTACTGGGGATTGAACTCAGGGGCGTTCTACCTCCGAGCTATACCCCCAACCCTATTTTTTATTCTTTATTTTGAAACCGAGTCTCACTAAGTTGCGGAGGGCCTCACTAGGTAGCTGAGGCTGGCCCCGAACCTGGATCCTCCGGTCTCAGCCTCCTGAATGCTGGGATTACAAGCGTGCACCACCACACCCAGCTTAGAAGTTGGTTGTATTTGTTGTATACCAGGACAGAATTTATTTTCCAGGACCCCTCTGAATTTGGTGTGGAAGAGTTGTTTTATGTGTTACCTAATCGTTGCTCAAGTAGTCTTTATCTGGTTACTTCTAACATGGACTGTGGGTATCTCAGTCCCAATCACATGTATCTTACAATTCTATTGTTTAAATCTATCAGAAGCTAGTAAAAATGGAAAATTTTTAGGGAATATCAAGATGCAAAATGGATACATGGACTGCTTTATTATGTTAGAATAACTTCACTTTTTTCTTTCTCTCCTATAAGTCTCCTATAAGTCTCTCTTGGTTATTGCTTTCAGGTGACTTTTATTAAAAGTATGTAGTGATTGTCAAATAATTTGAGGAAATATAATTAGCTGTATAGTATATGAAACGTGTTAAGATTTTCCTCCATCTCCCTCTTCTAGTTATTTAAATTCTACCACACTAATTCTGCCTAGTTATAAAGGCACGTGGTCGTTAGTAAAGCAGAAAATTCCCACTGTACAAAAATAGTATCTTTAGCTTATTATTGATGGTGTTGCTACCTGCAAGGTGCCACTGTTAAACCCAGTGGTGCAATCCCCAATGGGCAGCAGTTGAACGATGGAGAGGCTGGAGGGTGTTGACCACAATACTCCTGTGGCAGGATTGGTGGAATGTATTGAATCCCCAATTAGACAACCCAGCCTTTTCTTTTTTAAAACAGAAAAACACTGTGCCTTGCCGTCCTCCAAGGATTTCAAAGCCACAACACCTTCAGGTAATTTCATTCCCAAGGTGTGGTTATGTATCAAATGAAAAGAAGCATGAAAGCTATGAGTTCTAATACTGTTTTTCTGACTAACGTGTAATTTTTTATGGACAGTACAGGGGTGTTTAGGGCTTTATTTCTTCATTAATGAAATGAGTTTTATACTAGTGACATGTTTTGCCTCATCATCCTGAAGCATAAATTGGAAAATGAGATGCTTTAAGTGGACTCTACAAAGGATAAGTTGTTGTATTGCACTTATTATTAACAAGTTTTGCATTCTGATTGCTCTTGAATGCTGTCTAATTGAATTTATAGTCTTTCATTTGTGGGCTGGGAAATTACATCTGTTTACCATTATTTTTTTTAGTACTGTAATCTGCTTAGGATCTCTACTAACTCCATTTCCATTCTAACTGTATGTATTGAAACGCAGTGTGAAACTTAAAGCTCAAGTCACTTGATTGACATCTCTAAAGATGTGTTAACACTAATGTGCGTCTTTCATTAACTCTTATAACCTTCACTTATATCATCATTTAAATTTAAATTTGTTATACATTATTGAAATTAAAAGATCCTAACGCAGTAAGTTTGTGACTAGAAGCATTTTCCCCCCAAAGTTTTAAGAAACTGTGATTTATGGAAGATTTATTTAATGTTTCTTTCTCATGTACATATTTTTGTTGCTTTTTTTCTTGTTGTTTTGTTTTTTGGGTTACTGGGGTTCAAACCCAGGTCCTTGTGGATGCTTGGCCAGTGTTATACCACTAAGCTACATCCCCAGACCAAAGTACTTTTTCAAGATCATAACTTTTAAGATTGCTTGAAATGTTATATACTTTTAAAATATTTATTACCTCACTTAAAATAAAAAGTGGGTGATCCTTTTGAGATTTTCTGAATGACAACATAGTAAAATTGGTAGGTGGAAGTAAAATGGTTCTTCTAAACACATTTGTTATGTAAAGTTTTGTTTGTTTTTGCCAATGAAGTTTGAGAATTTTTCCTATCATTTGATATCTAGACCTTGTTATCTCTATGAGCATTCGATCCATTACTAGGTTCTTTTTTGGGGGTGGGTACTAAGGATGGAACCCAGGGGCATTCTACCTCTGAGCTATACCCCATACCCTAATTTTTTATTCTTTATTTTTTGAAACAGGGTCTCACTAAGTTGCAGAGGACCTCACTAAGCAGCTGAGGCTGGCCAAGAACCCAGATCCTCCAGTCTCAGCCTCCTAGTTAACTACTGGAATTATAAGCATGCGCCACCACGCCCGGCTTACACAGTTGTTCTTAACTGCTAATGTAACTGAGTCCTTTACCATCTTCTCCTCAAGAAGAACAGATATTAATATTGAAACATATTAAAGGGATACATGTGAATGATCATACTCTTTTGGTTCTTTTTAGTTTATTTTCACATGCATTATCTTATTTAATCAGCACAGCAATCCATGGAGCATATTGTCACACTTAATAGAATATTGCCTTTTTTAACCATTGTTTATCGTTTTTGGTTTTTTTGAGGTTTTTTTTTTTTTTTTTTTTTTTTTTGCGGTACTGGGGATTGAACTCAGAGGCATTCTACCTCCGAGCTACACCCCCAGCCCTATTTTTTATTCTTTATTTTGAAACAGGGTCTAAC
The DNA here is from genome assembly GCA_004027655.1 of Graphiurus murinus. Lineage (NCBI taxonomy): Eukaryota > Metazoa > Chordata > Mammalia > Rodentia > Gliridae > Graphiurus > Graphiurus murinus. Next base: position 7,713 of record PVLC010048766.1, on the reverse strand, counting down.
TAAGTTGCAGAGTGCCTCACTAGGTAGCTGAGGCTGGCCGTGAACCCGGATCCTCCAGTCTCAGCCTCCCAAATGCTGGGACTACAAGTGTGCGCCACCACGCCCAGCTGACTGTTGTTTATCTTATTGAATCCCTTAATGTTCATCACCATCAACCAAAACTCTACACCCTTGAAGTATCAATGGTCACTATTGATCAGATAAGTAGAACTGTTTCAAACTAAGAATATAATTTTGGTGTTTTCCTTCTTAAAATAGGGATTAGCATACGTTGTTCATATCTGATAGTCTATTGAATAGGAATAAAATCTATATTTGCTTAGTTTCTTTCAAGGTTCATAGGGTTAAATCCAAGCTTACTCAAAATGTGTCTTATCTAGGAGTTTGTAGCTTCTGTATCAGGATAATAACTTTGTGTTTCCTTTTCTCTTAAAGTAGGTTTAGTTTTTCAAAATCCTTTTTCTATCTCTGTAATTAACATAGGAGATATTGACCAGATCTTTTCATAATCAGGGCTTTTTATGAAATAAGGTTTCATTACATTGATTTTTATCATGGCACCATCAATTGGAACATTGCAAATAGTTTCTTAAAGATGTTGACTTACAATTCTTTTCCTTACATAGATATTTGATTACTGTCAAGGAAAGGAGCATATGTTATTTAGTCCCTGTCAACTTGTCAAGTACTTTGTAGGCTTGTGAGAAATTTGCAAATCAGTTTTTACCAGTGATGTTGCTAAAGTAGGTTTCTCAGTGATATGCTTTTATTTTTCTCCTCTCTCTCTCATTAGATCTTCACAGTTGAGTTAGCCAGAGCACATTGATTTCTTTGGGTTACTCCCCTTTCAAAAGTTTCAGTAATTGCTCTTAGCCATGGCTAGTATATAGGAAGTTGAGCTCAGTTTGTCCTTATGTTACATTCCTTCCTTTGATCTGGTTAGGTCGATTCGTTTACAGCCATTTATCGAGTGCCTGGTGAATGCCATTCCCTGGGTGAATAACAGGGATCAGCAGTGAACAAGGTTTATGGAGTCTGCTCCTGGGGTGTTTATTTTCTAGAGAGGGATGAGAGACTATAAATCAGTAAATACAGAAATACAGTAACTTCAACACATGTGAGATATTGAAGTATTGAGGTATTCAAAATAAGCCAGGCTTCAGTTGCCATCCCTCTTTTCCTGTAATTGTGTTTTTAATTACTGTCTTTATCTCTTCCAGGCAAGACAGACTGGATTTGAATATGAGTTCATTGACTAGCATATGTGACTTTTGGCAAATTACCTCTCTGTTTCTCAATTTGTACTAGAATAAGGGTTATATTAATAACAAATAACTCATAGGGTTCTTACAAAGATTAAATGAATTAAACCCACAAGTACTTAAAACAGTGCCCAATATCATTCAGACTTAATACAAATAAGTTATTTAAAAATGTTCTCCTGTTAAAATGTTTCCTCAAGTGGAAGCTTATAATGATAAATGTGTGTGTGTGTGTGTGTGTGTGTATGTATAAATCTTATATTCAGTTATCCAATAAAGCACTTTGTCTGTGTCAAATAGAGGGAAAAAATACATCTAAGGTAACCTAATTCTCTTTCTACTTTAAGAGGTATGTTAAGTATACATTAGTATTTTACACAGTTCATAGTGAACAGTTACAAATTATTTTCTTTTTTTAAGAGCTAATATTTATTTATTCATTCATTTGCTTTTTGCTTGTTTGTTTATTTATTTTTGTGGTACTGAATTGAACCCACGGTCATTCTACCTCTGATCTACACCCCCAGCCCAATCTTTTTTTTTTTTTTTTATTTAGAAACAGGGTCTCACTAAGTTGTCGAGGGCCTTACTAAGTCTTTGATGTTGTCTATGAACCCACAATCCTCCTGTCTCAGCCTCCCAAGTACTGGGATTACAAGCATGCACCACCACACCCAGATGGTGCTTGTTTTCTGACACATTTAATTCATCTCATAAATTAATATAAAAATTGACAAACTGTGCTCATGAAATTACTGTGTATTTAGGAATTTTTCTCCTTTCCCTTCTCTTTACAAATATAATCAGCAGAGATTCTTTCAGCTCTCCATTTCTGTGAATGACCTCATATAGCTCGCTGTTTCTGTGTCCACTGTCGGCCGGCCCCTCAGGTTATCCCTGTGTGTATCCCCTGGGGAGCCTCTTCATTTTATCAGTCTCTTTGTCCTTCCAGTCTGTCATACACATTACAACTAGATTAATAACCTTGGAATAATCCTTTCTACTTTGCCCAAGAGACTTTATTTGCTCCCTCTTGCCCAGAGAGCCAAACACAGTCCTTAGCTTGCTTTCTGTATAGGCATCTATTTCTTTCCATCTTTTTTTAATCACTATTGTTGACATTCGTCTCTGCTTCTGCACAGGTGCTCTTCTAGAACAGTGTTAATACAGTTCTTTGTCTTGAGGTGAACTTAGCAGGCTTATTCCTCCAGCCATACCTTGTGCTCCTGTTCTCTGTGTACCTTTCATCCCCCCCATTACCTGGACAAACATATACTTGTTTTCCAGACAGTTTGAATTAAAATTTCACCTCCTCTGTGGATCTTTATGGTTAGTTCATGTTGTACCTTTTGCTAAAATATAGGTTGACTTTTACATTTCTGTGTTAGGGTTTATGTGTACCATTGAAACATTGCTATTTAAATTTTTTTCATAGAACATATTCTAATGCTGATGTGAAGTATGTGCTTAGTAAATTTAGTCATTTCTTTGGTAGGTGTGAAGGAAAATCCCTCCCACCCCACCCCCACATGTACTTATCAGCTTTCCCTTTGGTTTTGTAGAGGCTGCAAGTCGAGCCATAGTCCAGTTCCTGGAGATCAATCAGAGTGAAGAAGCCAGTAGAGGTTGGATGCTTCTGACAACAATTAATTTGTTGGCATCTTCTGGTCAGGTGAGTTTTAGTTTTCATGTTTGATAATTCAACCTCTTTTTGTTTTGTCTCTTGAGACTTTGTTATTAAATCCATCATTTCATGCATCTCATCATCTCTGTGATAAGCTTAATATTGTATGGACTTTACTCACAAGGAGATGCATAGCTTAGAGGTGTGTTCTCCATCCTTGTCATATTGTAACACACAAAAACATGATATCACGGTAGGTGAAAGGATGGACTACTTGTGGCTGGAGGCAGGTAGTCTAGGAGCTCTGGTTCCATCAGGCCTACCCAACACTTGTGTAAACCATGTTAGGGAAACTCTGGCTTAGGAAAATCACTATTTGTCTAAGGTCACTAGGCTGATACGAAGTCTGTGATATGTATAATATTTTTAAATTTTCTGGTTTTTATAAAAACAGGAAACATTGATACTTTTCAAGATAATGCATATTCCCTTCTCACTAGATTTATTCTGAAAATTGCTTTTTATTTCTTCTAGGTCAGCTTTAAAGCTCTGATGTAGCACCTGTTGCATGCACTCTTGATGAGCCACATATACACCTAACTTTTGGTCTTTGATGTTCTCCAGATGAAGGGAGTTTACTCTCCCTTCAAATTCACTACCAATCTTGGACATGTCTTTTGTCTAAATCACAATGGATTTTAAGTACCTCACGTCATTTTATAATGGAATTTATAAAGATGATCGAGATTCTATTCATTTTATAGCATTTTATAGTGACTAGTCACAGCAGAAAAATGGATACCTTTTAGTAAGCATGTCCTCAAACTGGTCACTTACCCAAAGTAATAAGCACTTGGATTTTTTTCCCTTGGAATGGTCTATTTCCTTTTTTGGTTTGCTGTTTTTGCTTGCTTGTTTTACTCAGGGCATTGGCACGATCAACTGGCTTTTCTTTTCTGGAACTTTGCAGGTTTCAAAATTAGGAAATCCTGCACGCCAAGAAACCCCTCAGTTCCAGACTAATCAGGGTTGCTCACCATAAGTAATCTTCAGATAGTCTTAGTAGAACATTGTCTTCATAAATCTGTAATTATATGGATAACTAATAAAATCCCAATTTTATTTGCTGTTGATGACATAAATGCTTCTATGCTATTGTACCAAAATTTGGTTTAGAGTAGCATATCTTTATATGCTATTAAAACTTGAAACTTTGAGTAATCACTATTGATATTTAATATGTTTAAAATTAATAACTTTTAATTGAAAAATTTCTAAGTTTTATTTGTATATCCTGTCAATGCTTTATCTTTTCATTGTCTAGCAGACTGTCTTATAAATAATTCATACACAGTAAAAACTCAATAAATGTGGATTAACAAAAATGGATACAGAGCCTTAAAAGTATAAGAAAAGAATCAGGAGAAAATCGCTTAAAAGAGCTGGGCATGATGGTACACCCTTGTAATCCCAGTACTTGGGAGGCTAAGACTGGAAGATCTGAGTTCTTGGCCAGCCTCAGCTACTTAGTGAGGCCCTCTGCAACTTATTGAGACCTTGTTTCAAAATAAAGAATAAAAAAATATGGCTAGGGGGTGTAGCTCGGAGGTAGAATACCCCTGGGTTCAATCCCCAATTCCAAAAAAAAATCGCTTAAAACAGTTGCAGGTGTAGCCAAACACTAGTTAGGATGCCAAGTTATCTTTAAATTTATCTGTAATAAGATGGAAATGAAAAACCATACTGCTTTGCTTAATGGAAAGGGAAACTGCTACATAGTAATGTAACTGGAAAGTTACACTTTTTTCTTTTAGGCACTAGGGGTTGAACTCAAGGGCAGTCTACCACTGAGCAAATCCCTAGTGCTGTTTTTTAATTTTTATTTTGAAACAGAGTCTCACTAAATTGTTGAGGGCCTTGCTAAGCTGCTGAGATTGGCCTCAGACCTGCAATCCTCCTGTCTCAGCCTCCTAAGTATTGGGATTACAGGCATGTGCTACTATACCTGGCTTAAAAAGTGCTACGTTTAAAAAGCAAATTCAGTGTTATGCTTTGAGCTGCCTTTTTTTGTTCGAGTGCCATTTTCTGCTGGCAACAGGGAGATGCAGAGATGACTGGATCATGGTCCTGACTCAACATGCAGATGACACAGATGAAATAAAGAAAGATAGTGCCATAAAATACAATAATGGGATATGTTTAGTGCTGTGAAAGTAGGAATATGAGCCTTGAACACTTTGAAGCTATGGTAAGAGGAAAGACGAGGAATTAAGGGAAGGTTGAGACATAGTAGACACTTAAATTGAATGTTAGATATATGGCAATGTGGGGAATCAAGAAATAATGAAGCTGGCCATGGTATCACACACTTGTAATCCCAGTACTTGGGAGGCTGAGACAGAAGGATCGCAGGTTCTCAGCCAACCTCAGCAATTTAGTGAAGTCCTCCACAATTTAGGAGACCCTGTTTCAAAATAAAAATTAAAATAGGGCTGGGGCTAAAACTCAGAGGTAGAATGCCCCCTGGGTTCAGTCCTCAGTACCCCCCACCCCTACCCCCCGCCACACACACACAAAAGGAATGAATGAATGGGAGGTGGATATAGCAGAGAGATTCGTTTTTGAGGCATGAAATGATATTGGATATTTAGAAAGTGGCCAGGTCTCTCAAGGGATTGTGCCCGAAGCTCTTTGTCCTCTCCATTGCTCTGCTACTGCACTAGTTCAGGCCCCATCTCTCAAATGGTTTTCTGCATTAGTTTGCTAATTGCTTTTGCTGTCTGCTTCTCTGTATTAATTTACAATCTGTACTACCACCAGCTAATTTCTGAATTCTAGTTCTATTGCTTTTTTGTTTCTAGCACTTCACTGGGTGTGCACTGACAGTAAAATAAAAGTCAAAGTAGAATGTGAGGCCATATACACTTTGTGGATCACTTAACTAGCTCTGACACAGATGAAATACAAAAAAATACTTCCATAAAATACAATAATGGGTTATGTTTAGTGTTATGAAAGTTGAAATGTGAGCATTGAACACTTTGAAGATATGGTAAGAGGAAAGACGAGGAATCAAGGGAATTGGAGTATGTAAATGATGAGCCTGGATTGCTTCCTTTGTAAAATAAGGATCATATTGCAGTAGTATCTGCCTTTTAGTGTTGACTAGAAGGATTGTCGAGATACTATATATAAAGTGTTTAGCCTTCTACCTGAATTGAAGATTAGCTATGATTATTATGGCTTTTCAGGAGTCAGCAATCTGGGACTTTATGGTTCTTCAAGAGTTCTGTACTATATGGCCTAATTTCCTGTGTATCTTCAGGTGATCTTTCTCTCCTCACTTTAATTCTGTGTATTTTTCTGTTTCACTTCTGGCAGTGTTGATCATATCCTTTTTACATTAGCTTGTATGTAATGTCATGGTAAGAATTAGATTAAATCATAAATTGATGCTTACAAATCTGCTAATAGATTTACTGGTAGACTGTGCTGTTCTAAAAGGCAGGGATGCTTCATGTTTGCATGCCGAGCTTCCCACGCACTGCCTGACATACCGTAGGCATTCAATACAAATTTGGTGAGAAACTAAATAAACAAATAAGCTAATTGACAGATGATACCAACCTGTTAGCCCCCAGAGCTGTGAGACTTTTTATACAAAGCTGCACCATGTAAGACTTGATAATTAATGTACTATTCTTCTTAACAATATTGATGTGGTTCCTCTAAGAAGGTCTAGGATTTCTTCCTTTGGAAAAAAAATTATAAAGACTTTTTTGTGTCAGTGATGGTTGTATCTTTAAAGTATCCTTCCAGCTCCAAGAATCTATAATAATAAAAATTAAAATGATAGTAAATAAACTACTAATATATAATTTAGCGCTTAATATGTCTTTTCATGTATTATTTTACATAACCATTTTATCAACCTGGGAAATATATACATTCTCTCTATTTTATGGTAGACAAATGAGAGGTCCAGGAAAATTAAGTAGTTTCCCAAGTTCATGGTTATTAAGTGTCTTTTTCTCAAAACCCTAAAGTTTATGTTCTTTGAACTATGCTGCTTCATAATAAGTAAATACCCAGTTTAATAAATAACTTACTATAACACAAACTAATTTCAATATTTTATTTAAGCAGATTTGTCCATTTGGGAAATTAAGTATTTCTCAGCATGGGGTTATCTCCTATTTCTTATACATATTTAAAAAGTTATCTTGACACATAATTTTCTAGTTTAACATTTGTGAATTACTCAGCTGTACCAGCTACAATTACACCTACCTATTTACTATTTTATTGGTTTGTTTTCCAGAAAACCGTGGACTGCATGACTACGATGTCAGTGCCTTCCACCCTGGTTAAATGTTTATATCTGTTTTTTGACCTTCCACATGTGCCTGAGGCAGTTGGAGGTGCACAGAATGAGCTACCTCTAGCAGAACGTCGCGGACTACTCCAGAAAGTTTTTGTACAGGTATGGAGAGTGCTATTTGCCTGATTGTTCCTGTAGTAAAATTGGTGCACTCTTTGAGTAGATGTACCACCTATTCTATTTTCATAAGATTTTATTTTGTTTATTATAATATGACTATCTCATATAATTATGACATTTTGTATGTCTATAGAAAGAAAATTGAAATATTCTTTTTAGGGATATTTGAGTGGGAAATTAGCAAATTTGTTTCTCTGAACAGACATTAGTATTCATTTGATGTATCAATAACAATTCTAATATGAGCTAATAAAGGAAAACTTTTGAGATTCATGTTAAGACTTGGGTAGTATTTCTTTTTTTTTTTTTTTTTTTTTTTTTTTTTT
>PVLC010048765.1:0-10651 GCA_004027655.1 Graphiurus murinus | reverse complement strand
CAGTGGTCAGAGGACACACAAAATATCACTTTCGTCTGCCAGTCAAATAATTCTCTCAATTTTATAATGGCTGTAGAATGTAATAGCCATAACATGGAACTCTGTCCATCTTGGACAGTTTTGGATTTGAGGAACAAGATGAAAATGGGCTTCTGAAATGTCAGATGCAAACAGGAACAGCAGAAAGTCAGAAGCCAATATCAAGAGTCAGGTCAGCAGCACAAGGTCACGGAACATAAAAGCACCTACACACCAACGCAAACCAACAGGGCAGACATGAGGTAAGTACTCAGGAGTCAAAGTTCAAGGTAATTAACAAAGGAAACACTTCCACCGACATTATGCCAATTTCAGTATTGTGCATAGGGAAGGGGAGGGAGAGGGAAAGGAGCCGGGAGGGAAGCTCTGCGCATGTTTGTCCCTATCACTCAACTACATTATGATGTGAAGCTATCATGTACCAATAAAAGTATATAAAAATAAAATAAAACAAAATGTATCATGAGTACATATGCTTCAAAAACAAACAAACAAACCCCAAAGTTCAAGGTTAACAGAATCACTGAAACAGACAGTAAAGAAATTGCAGGTAAGAATCCCAGTTGTCTAGGAAGCAGAAATGTATTGTAAACAAAGATACTCTGCCAGGCACAGGAGTCTGTCAGAAGTGAGAAGTGTCCTGCACGATTCCTATAAGAAATTTCCTCTACATAGGTTACCTGATATGGCAGGAACAGGTGTGGGCAGGAGAACCAGAGAGGAAGTCAGTCAATACGCACCTATACAGCAGTTTTAAAGGAGTTTCTGGTGACTTGCCCTGCTGTAACATTTTTTCAAGACACTGAATTCTTTAACTGTAAGATATATTAGTTTATATTAATATTTTAGAGTAGGACATTTAAGTATGAGTCTTTTTGTCTTTGTGCTAGGGACTGGACCCAGGGGCTTGTGCATGCTAAGCACATGGTCCACTACTGAGCTACACTCAAGTGTGAATCTCAGTTGACTGGTGACACTTCTTCTCAAATTGTAGTGACTTGACCTAGGTTTGCAGGTAGCATTTCACCGTACATTGATGAAAAGTAATAGAAGACATTTTTTTCTTAATGACTACCTTGCCCTTATAATTTAATTTCACATATGTTAAATATTTTGGGGGTAAAAAGTGCCTTCAAATTCTTTCCATCAGAAGATACAAAAGAGAAGCCAATTACAAAATACAGAAATACAGGGTATTTTTTAAAATATGTGATCTTAAAAGGCAAATAATTGACAACTCAGAAACAAAGAGAGAAAGAGGGAATAAAAAAAAAAGAAACAGAGTAGATCAAATAACTTTCAGCAGTGAAATAATAATGTGATCTTAAAAGGCAAATAACTGACAACTTAGAAACAAAGAGTAGACCAAATAACTTTCAGCAGTGAGAATTTTGAAATATAACCAGTAACTGGTTAGTCTAAAAAGCAATTTTGGACATGGGAGGAAACATGACTTAATTGAAGGTGTATTGCTAAGGGAGAGAATGTTACTGTTTTTCAGTTTTAAATAGTGTAATAAATCATGCATAATGCCATAATCTGAATTTATGAGGAAGGTAATACTCTTTAGGTTGTGAAAGTGACCTCCAGTGGGCAATAACGCTCTCCAATCCATGGCCCAGGGAACCATATTCCATTGATCGTCACTTTAAAAAAGTCTATATAGGCAACAGTTTTCCACTATAACTTTCACATCCATTTAGCCAATTATACACATATGGTATTTATTGGTTTAATAATGTATCTGGTTATGATTCATTAGTGTGACTATTAACAAAAAGGTTTTTAGAATATTTCCCCAGTGATCTTCAAATCAACATCAAACATAGAGACATATAGAATAATAAGAACACTAAATTCCTACCTAAATACTTTTAATTTAGAGGGGACATTAAAAATTACAATACTGAATTAAAAGCTAAGGGATTACTGACATGGAGATGTAAGCTAGTCTAAAATTGACAAAAATTATTAGAAAATCCAGAGAATTTCTGGAGTCTATTTATACTTTGTCTCCTAAAACATCATACAAATGAAATTGTCAAAAAGATAAACATGGTAAAACACTGAGCTACAGCTACCCTGATGTACAAATTACACAACCACATTAAAAGTCTTTTTTTTAAAGCATAGTTTGGAAAAGTCAAGTTTTTAATAACAAAAATTTCACACTCTTTGCTGATTAAAATAGGTGTTATTCATCACTCCAGGAAAAAAAAAAAAAAAAAGTAGAAGAAAGCAATGAGTAAGTTCGTGGGTTTTGACTACAGTCCAAAATTATTTTATAGTTCAAATTAATAAGTCACTTGTGTGCACAATATCATTGAATATATGCAACCTCTTAGAAATGTGGTCATGCTGTACTAAGCATAAATGAAATTATGAGTCAGTTATAAAATACATAATATTCAATCTCCAACTACCTCCCCCTATAACTCACTATTAGTTCTGGAAACTGCTTATCCATCTGAAATGAAATAAATGAAAGATCACTATAGAAACAACTGAATATTCCCTATTTCTTAAAAAAAAAAAAAAATCCAGCTATAAAGCCTTTCTAAATAGGATTTCAGCCCCAAGGCCTCTAATCATTTTCAGCTTGTACCTAACAAAGATGTATGATTACAGTGCACCAATTAAAAAAATTAAATAAAATATAAAAAAATACGTCAGCTGAAACTCCTAAATAAATAAATAGGATTTCAGCAAGGAGACGAAAGTAACCTTTGCTACAAACTTTCTTTCAATGCTTTGATGAATACTGATAGAGATCGGCTTATTTATTACTGCCTCAGAGAGTAAGGTTAGTTTCCACTGTAGAGTAAATAAATCCAAAACCACAGTCAAATCTTATTGTACTTCACATGGGCAATATTTCTAGGAAACCGGCTCCTTTCTAAAGAAAATGAACTCTGAATGACCATGTTTAACCTACCATCCGATAATAAAATGCAAACACTGAATGCTTAATGTTCCATCTTTACAAACCTAGAGCTGAATTGCAAACTCTTTCTGTAAAAGTGCACAGTAAATATTTTAGGCTTTGTAGGCAATGAGGTGTCTGTCATAAGTGCTCCTCTCTACCACTGGAGTGTGAAAGCGGCCACAGGGAAAACCAATCTAAGTGGTTGTGGCTCTGTCACAAATGTTTTTATGAGCACTAAAATTTGAATTTCATGTAATTTTCACATGTCATGAGACATGTTTCTTTTTATTTGTTTTCCAGCATTTCAAAATGTAAATGCCATTCTTGGTTGGGGCAGCAGGCTAAATTTAGCCCTTGGGCTGTGTATACTGACTCCTATTCAGGTTCATCAATAAATATCTACCCAGCAGTGAGAAGGAGTTTCTGGTGACTTGATCTGCTCTAATATTTTTTCAAGATACTAAATTCTTTAACTGTAAGATGTATTGTGGAAGATAGAGATTTTATGTAGTAAAGTTAAAAAGAACAAATTTTATTTCTATACTAAAGGGAAATATTCCAGATACAGGAAATATTTTGAGATATAAAAATCAACAAATATGAACGCACTTTTCCCAAAACAAATATTAAAGTTCACTTGCCTTTTTAATGTCTCTTTTAGCACCCTAATTCATTAAAGCAAGCCAGATTTGAGTTAGTTTTGAATTCTGGCAACTGTAGGACCTCCCAGAAGCTGCCACAGGCAGTAACCATCCTATTTCCACACCCATGGCACTCAGCGCAGTGGGTGGACACGTGGAGCTGGCCACACAGCTCCAGCTCAAAACCTACACTTCTCCATGCAATACAAAGAGTGCCAGAACTCACCATGGCTGCCTGTAGGATCATACCGTAGGGTCTGTTATTAGGAGGGTCACTTAAGTATGTTTTATTTCAATAAAAAACCTTATTTGTTTGGGGTGGAACCTATGATGTGTATGCCCCCTTTTGATTCTGAGGAGAGCAGTAAACATTGCTCAGTAAATTTTGACTTGTTCACTATGTGATAGACACCAAAACCAGAAGGTGGCCCCCAGTACACCAGGACACCACGGACACACTCACATGCATGATAGGTTAGAGAATTAAAGGTTACAAATAGATTGGTAGGAGAATTAATGGAGACATATGATGGATTCCTAAGGAAAGTTACATGTATTCAGAGTATGTGAATATTCTGAAGGCAACATTTGGAAGAATTGTGATCCTTTCACAAAAATGCCCTTATGGGGTCACCACCAGAGAAAGCTTTCCAGGCCAAACATTCAATTTCTCTCACTAATTTAAGCTTACAAATTCTTCCAAATCCAACTCAACCTAATTTTCTTAGAAATCCAATTCAGTTACATCCTATAAACATGTGTCGAGTGCCTCCTAAATGCCAGGACTAGTATCCTAAGAAGAATCCTAAGGCAAGTAAGACCCTGCCCTGGACCTCAGCAGACTGCTGCCTTGGGGTGAGACCAATACACAGAGATGGGGGTGGGGGGGATCGTGATGACTGGCCAGGGGGTGAGGTGAAGAGCACAGAAGCACACAGAGGAAGGAGAGCTTTAACTCCCTCGACAGGGTTGGGGATCTTGGCTGGAGTTCATGGATACAACAAAACTGGAAGCTGTAATGCAACAAAATTAAAAACTAAAGTCTCCCTGTGGGCAAGGAGAGAAATGCCAGGCACAGGGAATGGCATGAGCAGAGACATACAAGAGAGCAGGCCACATGGCCATGGGTGCAGCTCGATCAGGTGCCTTGGGTACCTGGGGCACTGGGGGAGAGACAAAGGATGAGGCTGGTGCACAGTTGCGGCCCAATCATAATGTGCTTGGATTTCATCCTATAGAACCGTGCTAGCCAATATGCATGTGGCTGTTGAGCACCTGAAATGTGACAGTTCAAATCAGATGTAAGTATAAAATACACACTGGGTTTCAAGTATGAAAAAACAGCAATATATCTTAATAATCTTTAAGATGGATAACATGTTGAAATGACATTTTAGACACTGGGTTAATAAAATACATTATTAAATTAATTTTAACTACTGGTTACTAGAGAGTTTTAAATCACCTATATGACATTTGATGGCTCATGTAGTAGTCCTCTGTTGATACCTCAATAATCAGTTCACCACAAGCACTGAGGTCAGGGGAGGAGGGGGGGCTCAGTTCCCTTGCTGGTGACTAGTTTAAAGATGGGCACTGGCTCAACCAGGCCTGTCACTCTGGGGCAAAAATGTCTGGAGGAGTTCTTGGTGCTGATGTGTTTGCCTGAGATTGGACCTCTCCTTTCAGATGTGGCTGTATTGTACGTGACACAGAACTAGTCTGGCTACCCTCTGAGTTGGGATGGAGTAGAGGACGGCAGGGCTCAGGAATGGTCATGACCCGAGTCCTGCTGACAACATGGAGCCTCTTCACCAACCAAGCCCGGAGCTTGCTCTTCCTCTGAACTTCCTGTTGGGTGAGACAGTGAGCCTTCTAACTATTTAAGTAGTATGAGTCATGTTCTCTGTAACTTCAAGTCGAAAGCATCCTAGCTGATATGCTCCATTAACCTATAATGACCCCCAAAACTAGGAAATACAGGTACTATCACCTAAAACATCTAGTGCCACAAACGCTCTGTATGTAGTCTATAGTCAACTGGTATGCTACTGTGGTGGAGGAAGACCTGTTCTGTTTTAGTTTTAAAATACCATATCACCAAAGGCTTTATGGCATAATTGCCCAGGAAAGAGAAAATAACCTATGAGCAGAATTTCCTTAATCAAAAGTAGAACCAAATACCCACTGGATCTGCAAATTGTTAAACCTAATGGTCATCCCTTCACATAGAGGCCTGACTAGTCAAAGCATACACACTGGGGATCACTCAGCTTTATTTCACTGATGTGGACATAAATCCTTAAAGATACAATAGAAAATGAAGAAAATATACAACTGCTACAGTTTATATCTCATTAAAGTAATTGCAAAAAGTAAACAAGCTGGGTGTGGTAGTGCAATCTTGTAATCCCAGTACTTGGGAGGCTGAGACAGGAGGATTGCAGGTTCCTAGCCAGCCTTTGCAACTCAGCCAGGCTCTCAGCAACTTAGTGAGACTCTGTTTCATATGGAAACATAAAAAGGGCTGGGGGTATAGCTCAAAGGTAAAGTGTCCCTGGCTTCAACCCCCAGTCAAGAAAGAAAAAAAAAAGAGAGAGAAAAGGAAAGGGAAGGGACGGAAAGGAGAAAAAAAGAAAGAGAAAGAAACAAAGAGGGAAGGAAGGAAGGAAGAAAGGGAGGGAGGGAGGGAGAGAAACATACAAACAAAATATTAGGGTGGGGGGGTGTAGCTCCATAGCAGGATACCTGCAATATGTGAGGCCCTGGGTTCAATCCCCAGCACCACAAGAAAGGAGGAAAAAAAAAAAAGCCCTGCACAGTATCTAGCACATGGTAAACCCACAATATATAAACTTGTTTTTGTTTATTTTCCCTTATAGAGTTGGTGATTTAAAAAAAAAATCCAAGTAATGTGTTAAATATGTTCTATCACTTACTCAATATTATAATCTTGTTTTTGTCAGTCAGATTACAGTAAATATTAACATACATATTTTCATCCTGATGCAATACTTAAAACTAGTGCTTGGTTAGTGCTTAAGTGACTGATTCACTCATTCTTTTATTTATATGAAGCAAATAAATTCCAGAACTAAGCTAAACACAGTAAGGTACGCAGCAGTAAAACTATTAACTAGAAACAATGATAGAGCATTTTTACTAAACTAAGTCTTCTTACCCAATTTTTGTGAGACTGATAATTGACAACGCAATATGAATCAAAGATGAATGAAAATGGACATCCAGAGAGGGAAGGTTCTGACTAGAGGGTGACTGATGTAATGAGAGGAGACACAAAAAGACATTTGGTAACGCCTGACAGTGAGTGGAAAGGCTATCAGCCAAAAGGAGGAAGTAAAGAATAATACCTGGTGAATTACACCAACCTACAAGATTCTCAAACCTTCTTGACTACTACTAAGAATTTTGTCTTAATAACACACACTAAGTCAGGCATGGGGCACATGCCTGTAATTCCAGTATTTAGAAGGTTTGAGACAGGAGGATTGCAGGTTTGAGGCCAACCTCGGCAATTTAGTGAGACCCTGTTTCAAAACAAATAAAATAAAATAGGGCTGGGGTAGAATATAAAATAGAATTTACAAAATAGGGCTAGGATAGAAATAGCTCAAATGTAGAATGCCCCCAAATTCAATCCCCAGTACTACTACTGCTGCTACGACTACTACTACTACTACTACTAATAATAATCATAGGAATAATTTTAGCATGTCTGCAATCCTAGAACTTGGGAGGCTGAGACAGGGGGATCACAGGTTCAAGACCAGCCTCAGCAACTTATTGAAACTCTCAGCAACCTAGTGAAACTCTGTTTCAAAATAAAAAGTTTTAAAAAAAGGCTGGGGGTATAGCTCAAGTAGAATGCCCCTGGACTCAACCCAATACCACAAAAATAAATAAATAAATGATAAATAGGCAAGCAAGCTACTGTATGAAAAACAGACTGTCGTGGAACAAAAGTAGAAAATGGGAAGCTAGTTTAGAGGCTACTGCAGTCACCTGGCTTAAAAATGATGGTGACTTTAGCTGAAATGGCAACACTGCAGTGATAAATAGTAGTTGGGTCAGAATTAATCAGAGGAGAGCTGCTGGGGCTGGGTGCAGTGTCTGGCAGCACAGGGTGGGGAGAGTTGAGGAAGGCGGCAAGGATGGCCTGAGCAACAGGGTGGAGCCATTCACAAGGATGAGGGAAAGGGAAGGACAGGGGAGGCAGGCGGGCAGGTCTGCAAGGGAGAGGGGGAAGATTCAGAGCTCCATAAATGGACATCTTTGGTATACAGATGGTATTGATTTTTTACCCTGATCATTTTGCACATCTGTATTGAACTTTGATAGAGAAATTTCACTTAATAGTCCCCGCCCTCTTATTCTTTACTATAGGGAGTGAATACATTGGATAACATATTCATTCTCCATTAAGTTTCTAGAGTTCAACTTACAAAACCAAGAAGGTAAAACATAAGGGCTCAAAACTAGAGAGTCTTTCCATTTCTCATTTCATTTTCTTTTTTTTTGGGGGGGGCAGGATACTGGGAACTAAACCCAAGGGCATTCTACCTCTGAACTACACCCCCAGCCCTTTTTATTTTTTATTTGGAAACAGGGTCTCGCTAAGCTGCTGAGGCTAGCCTGGACCCTAGGATCCTCCTGTCTCAGCTTCCCAAGTACTGAGATTACAGGCATGTGCACCACACCCAGCTCTCATTTCATTTTCTAAATAGGTAAGAACAATCCAAATTTCATAAAAATTATACCTTTAAATTTTACATGTACTTTTCCCCCCTAGAATACTGATTCCATTTGTTCAACTGCATTGGCTCAAATGAATTAAGAACAGAAATATTCTTTTAAAATTGTAACTTTTTCCTTGCTTTTACATGTTTTCCTGTTTACTGGTATTTACAAAATAATGACTGCAAAAACATTTAATGGCCCATCTTTTCCAACTATGTGATCGAGTCTAGGCTGTTGACATGAAAAGGAGAACCATTTGATCAGGAAGACATGCAGGATGAGAAGCAGGTAAGGGCAACATGATGTAGAAAAGCCAAAGGCTGGGGAGTACAGGTTTGCCCTTTCCCCTTTCCTTGGGGAACCTGATTATCCAAATACAAGGGAGGAGCAACGATCACATGGAATCCCTCACTTTGCACCTCTGAAGCCACAAGGTGATGTTTGATACACAGGATGATCATTTCTGTCATGGATCTCATCATGTATTTATTCATCCATCTATTACCATTGTCAATACAATATCCTCAAAGTTTTTTTTTAATCTAAAAATTGCATGCAAATTTGTCATCTGTAACATATTTATTTTAACATAAAAATATTTACTTACCATTAAGTGAAATTGACATTCCAGAGAGAAACAATGGAAGACCACTAAGTACATCTATATAGGTTATACACTGCACACTTTAAAGAAGCACCACTCACGCTGTAGTTATTGTGGATCTATTACAAAAAACGTTCATTGGATGGAAGCAAAATGCCTTGAGGAAGAGGCACTTTTTTCTTTGTAAGTTGTAAAGGTTTCATATGGGCTATCAGTAGCCCTGGATTTTTAGTTCTTTGGCCCACAAACTTGGCACAAGCCTGAAGCAGCCTCATCATCTTACATATGAAGAAGCCAAGTTCCAAGGAGGTAAAAGGACAGAGTCCTACAACCAGTTCATGGTAAAGTTGATCCTAATCTCAGTCCCGTGGTCTTTTATAGCAACATGCTACCTTTGCTAAGCGTGGGCTGCTCGTTTCAGATGTGTGAGTCACTGATGCACTCCTTCAATTTTGTGCTTTGCTTCCAAAGAGATCTTTGCAGAATGGGTATCCCATGCTGCACTTGCCATTTGTTTCTGCCATGAGTGGAGACAGAGGTAGATAGAGAGGCAGCTAGACTTGTCAAATGCTCAAAGTGGCAAATCTGCTAGACTGTAGGCTCCACAAGAGCAGGAGTCATGTCTAACATTCTCACCATGTACCTTGGCACATAGAATATAACTAATTAGTTTTCTACAAGGATATGTATTACTTTATATAAGCTAGTTCAGACCATGCCCCCAGGCCACTACCATACTATCTTCTGCATCTAGGGCAGACATAGTGTAATAAAAACCTAAGAAATACTGGAGTGATCCCTAGCTGTTTTCTAGATCAACATGCTGTATCTATTTATTTTTGTTTTGGCTCATTCAAGCAGGATCACTAAGATCAGTTAAAGAATCATAAAATAGTAGCACTGGAATGGATCCTGTATGTTATCTAATCCAACTCCCTCACTTAACACTCCAGGAAACTGAGTCACAAGGAAGTAACAGAATCCATCCAGGTAACTGCAGCTGACGTATGCCATGATTAGTTCCTAAAACTTATTTCTGGCCACAAATTAGTTGTCCTTCCCTAAATACCATCATATCTCCCTACTAATTAACAAAGATGGCTGGCAATGCACAGTGTCAGACTGTGCACTGGAGAGGTGTACTCTTAATGAGTCCTAGGCTTAGTTTAAGCTGGACAGTGAAAATCATGAGTTTAAGAAGATGTACTATTACATTATGTTCTCCTTGCAAGATGATAGAAGAAGAAGAGATTAGTCAGAAGACTATACAAGTCCTCAACTTTATAGAAAAACAGATATGAAAATGGGTTATAGTTCTGTACATGGTTAATTTAGAAAGCATAGCTGGTTAGTCATACAGTAAACTGTATATGTCTATTTACGCTGGCTCTGAGCTAGAAATTCCATTACCTAGATAATTAGTGTAGTCTAATGTGATAATTATTTTTGGTGAAAATATGTGTTATCTTATAAATAAGATTGATTCTTCAAACAGCTATCTAAACAATCAAAGGAATGTATTTATAAAGAAACAATATACTTTCAGATTTTTTAGTTTTATTTCAGAAATAAATCTTTGAAAGTAAAAACAGCACCGGGACTTCATTTTAGTAACATCCCAAATTATGGGACTATGCTGGTGGTCTGAAAGTTCACATTACGTGTATACGTACGCATGTATGT
>PVLC010048764.1:0-10665 GCA_004027655.1 Graphiurus murinus | reverse complement strand
AACAGAGATTTTGTTGGCAAGCATTCAGAAAGTAGCTGGTAGCTCCATGATCCTAGTAGAGAAGTACAAATGGAAGACTAGCCAGAAGTTTAAAGAGAGGAGAAAAGCATCCACGAAGAGTCATCCTGGAATCGCACTCATGCTTGGGGGCCTGAAAGGGTGTGTGCACACACTAGGCTTCATCCATTCAACAGCAATCAGAGTGTGGCTTGACAGATTGAAATAATTCATAAGCAACACATGGATTAGTCAGCAAAAGAATGAAGCCTGCTGCCTCAAGAAACTTTGGCACAACATCAAACTAAACACCAGCTGAACAACATAATACTCTGGCCCATGGACAACACCTATGAAGTCAAGCTTACAAATAATCACTAATCCTTGGTGGTCTGGAAGATGCTGTGCATGTCCAAAGCTGAATTCTCTCAGGAATGACAGGGAAGGAAACTATCACATTATTGGTCCCTGGTTGAAAACGAGTCAAAATTGTATAGTTTTTGAATTGTGATGCAATCTCTAAACCAAACACATATCCAAAAGTAATGAAGGAAATTTTAACTGACCAATGGTGCTTAAGCACAACCAATAAGTGGTGTTTACTGACCTAATTTGGTTAGACATAGAATGTCCCCTGAAGCATTCATGTATTAATGTCCATGTATTAACTCTGAATTGATGTAACTAAGTCATGATGGTTGTAATTTCATCACTGGATATATCCATTGCAATACCTTTGCTGGGTGGTAATCTAGGCAGGTAGGGTGTGATTGCAGAAGCTGGGTCCCCAGAGGGTGGTCTTAGGGACTGTGACTTTGTCTTTGAATCCCCTTGCTTGCTTGTTCTCTCTGCTTCTGGTCTTCATGATGTTAAGAGCAGAAACCTTCCAGGTATGCTCCCTTTCTCTCTCTCTCTCTCTCTCTCTCTCTCTCTCTCTCTCTCTCTCTCACACACACACTCTCTCCACTGTCTCCATGCCATGACCTCCCCAGACTCCAACCTCATATGCACTGAACCCCCAAATATCCAAAACACTGTGAGCAAGTTGTGTGGTCAGTTGTTTTGGATTACATGGTGAGAATGTTGACTTAAATACTGATTCAGGAACAAACCTCCAGAAGTGAGGCTAAAAGACACAAACAAGGAACACAGTCCTTAGCAGGACATCAAAGCTTGTACATTGCAGACACAATCCATTTCACAAAATTGATGCAGCAAAAATGACTAAGTAAATAAATCAATGACCACACAAATGATAACAATTTAGAGACAGAAGGAGCAGTCAAAAGTTCAGAGCCTTGTATGTTGCCTGGCTCATGTTGGTTCCTAATTTAGAGTCAAATTGGCCAGTCCTGCCAGGCATGGTGGTGCACACTTGTAATCCTAGTACTTGGGAGGCTGAGACAGGAGAATTGCAGGTTTGAGGTCAGCTTTATCAACTTACTGAGGCCCTCCATGACTTAGTGATAACTTGCTTCAAAATAAGATAATAAAATAGGGCTGGAGGTGTCGTTCAGAGGTATAATGCCCCTGGGTTTCATCCCCAGTACCATAAAAAAAATTGACTGGTTCTGAAATTGCTCTGCCACTGACTTACTGCCCCACCTGTGCAAGCTGATTTTCACCTATGTGCCTCATTTGCCTGTAATTTAGTGATAATACAACTTATTTAGCTATGTGAGGATTAAATGCATTGTTCATGTAAGTAACTGGCACATACTCTATGCTTAGTTAATGTTCAATATCAATATTTTAATATGTTTTACCTTTGTTTCCCCTCTGCTGCTAATAATTTAATGTCTTAGTTACTAAAATCTCTGTAATAGATTGCTATTTCTTTATAGGTGAAGCATTAATATTTTTAAAGTATCAATAGTCCTAGGAATGAATGCATATGAGTATATAGTGAATATGTTCATTACTATATCATTCTCATATACCAAAAGGGGCAGGAATACACACATTTAGCCCAAAGAAGGATGGCAATGCCAAGATGGAAAGAGGGGGCTAGGTGTTTAGTTGAACGGTAGAATGCTCACCCAGCATGCACAAAGCCCCAGGTTCAATTCCCAGCACTGCAAAAATAAAAGGCTAAAAATGACAGAAAAAGAGGAACCAAAGAGATTAGTGGATGCTAACAGACAAATTTGACTGATTTTGCAGTTTTACTTACTGCCAGACCTCTATGCCCATCCTGAGAAGAATTGTGGAAATGACTGGCATTCAGCTGTACATATCAAGCCTGATTCCTCTGAAACTCTGCACTCCATTGCTTGTTGCTAGGTAAGCTAATCCTCTGATTTAGTTTTGATTGTGAATAGACAGAAAGACACACTCTTCCACCAGGCCTCTCTAGAATACTGCAGGATTATTTGGCTCAGCATTTCTTACAAGCCAAATGCTAGATCAACCTCGCCATCCATGATTCCATTTGCTGGCATTAAAACACAAATCCTCCCCTGGAGCTTTCCTGACCACAGAAAATATTTTATCTAACAAATAAATGCTTTATTACAAAGGAGAAATTC
Source organism: Graphiurus murinus (assembly GCA_004027655.1). Lineage (NCBI taxonomy): Eukaryota > Metazoa > Chordata > Mammalia > Rodentia > Gliridae > Graphiurus > Graphiurus murinus. The sequence continues at coordinate 8,140 of PVLC010048764.1, read as the reverse complement.
AGAGAAATAGAAATTTACCAATCTCTCTTATGCTAGACTCCAGAAGAAATGAACTACAATATATTTTCTTAGTAGAATTTGATTTCCCTGTTTTAACCATAAACAAAATAAAAAAATATAAATTGCCTCAGGGCACATTTTATTTTAAAAATTCTATTTACGAAGATTAGAAGTTGCATTACAATTTGAGTAAAGTTCATAATAAATGTCTTGATGTGTTGTACACTTGCTTTATTTTTCAAAACAAATTAGCCATCTATTTTTTACTCCTAATTGGAGCTTTTTGTGTTTCCATAGAAGTGTTCTTTTCTTATTCTAAGATTTTATTAAACAGGCAAATAGGTTTTTTTTCCTTTTCATTTAGTATAATCTATTCTAAAAATTCTCGAGATTAAAGATAGTAGAATAGAGGAAGATAGCGTGTTTCAGTCCCTCTAAGACTCAGAACTCAACTACCAGGAAGATTGATTTTTTCTTTTTTTAACTTGATCAATACTTTATTTTTTTATTGATGCATTGTAATCATACATCTTAATGAGGTACAAGCTTGTAGAGGTATGCATGCACATAGCACTAATTTAACTCTTCCCCAGTCCCCCCCCCCATACCCCCCTCCCTCTTTCTCATGTTCAGCTAAGTGATTGACTTTTGAAAGACTGTTTCTTGACAAGGGAAGAAAATCAGTGAAAAATCAACAAAACAACAGTTGAAATGTGATGGGATCAGAGCCAGAAGAGAGCAGAGGACTGTAAAGAGCTCCATGTGTCACACCTGGGGAGCAAAAAGCAACAGCAGCAATGGCAGCACCATCTTGGCCAGGCTGCACTGGCTGCCAGCTCTAGCACTGTAGCTACCAGAGCCAGCAAAGAAGCAGTAGATCTATATATACTGTTCACTACAGACAACCATCAAAAGCAGTCAACTCTTCTCTCCATTCTCAACAAAGACCCAACTATCCGGACAGCCCACCTAGATTCTGCAACTGCAGCTGAACTCATCTTTGCCTGCAGAGACTCAGAGTAGTGCTGTTAACAAACTGTCCCAATGGGTAACTTCCCTGTCTGGCCACAGGGACTTGTGTGTCAAGAAATAGACTTGACTGGATGAGTCTATAAATTTGCAAATCGCCCCTGCTAAGGTAGGGCTGGGGGCTATGGTTGGACACAGCAAAAACATGAATTAGCAGATAGACCCGAGGGACATTAGGGCTGGAGGGCACTATAACTGTAGTTCACCAAGCCCTTGCAAGGTCTCCAGGGATCACCATAGGACAGCCAGCCATAATGTCTGTGGGGGGAAATAACTCAGCCTACCAAGTTACAAGCTGAAAAAGCAATAAACTGATGCCTGGCTGTGTTTGGGTATAAGCACCAATATCAGAGCCCAACAGGGCTCATGTGATCGCAGTCACCTAGAGCAGCAATGGTGTCCCTGGGGCTAAATAACTGAAATATCCAAGCCCCAGGCTTAGAACTGTAGAATATCTCCCTGAAAGAAACTGAGCTCTGTGAGCCAGGAGGCTAGGGATCCAGCAGCATTTCACTTGATCACAGCTACAGACAAGAAAATCGATACTGTCTCCACTAGCAGAGTTTGTGCCTAGCATGTGTGCATGCCAATGCTGACAGTGCTCCATGTGATCATAACAAGCAATCAGAGGAGTGTCCTGGGGCAATGTTCAGGGGTCATCAAAGCTCAGTGAGCCAGGCCCCAAGTCTGGAACATAGAGGTCAGGGCTCTGCAGTTTCATGGACTCACAATCAGTGGAGAAACAGTGGTGTCTGTGGGGCATTAAATCCCAACCAGCAGGCTCCAGGCCCTGATCAGAACATCATAGACTTTGTTCCTATGGAGTTTGGGCCTGGAGATCATGGCAATTTTCAGTGAATCAGCAACTCCTGTTTGTCTGCACTAAGAACTGTATCTAGTTAAAGAGGCTCTGGGGGACAAACTCAAAAGTTTGATTATATAAGACAGATTGAGAGTGACAAATATATACCCCCAGCATAGTTTTTGTTATAAAAGGATAACAAATAGACACAGTGCCCACACACAAAGAGGAATAAGATGCCAAAACAACAGAAATACAAGCCTTAAAACTCTGAAAATATGAGAATGAAGAATAGTGTGGAAACAACTCAACAACAAGGGAGATCACCAATACTGATTTTTAGGAAATGCGAGAAGGAGAATTCTGAATTTTTATGTTTAATGTGATGAAAGGCCTCAAAGAAAGTATACTGGAAATGAAGGAGGAAATTGAGGCCTTATGAAATAACCAAAAAGAAACTTTGAGTGAAATGAAGGAGTCAATAAATGAATTGAAGACCACAACAGAAACCACCTCTGGCAGGATAGCCCACATGGAAAACAGAGCATCACTACTGAAAGACAGTTCATTCAAAACTGAAAACACAGTCAACAATATAGAGAAGACAATACAACAACACAGCCTGAACATCCAAGAAATATGGGACAATACGAAATGTACTAACTTACAGATGAAAGGCATTGAAGAAGGTCTAGAAGCACAAACCAAGAATACCAGAAACCTTTTCAGACAAATATTTTCAAAGAATTACCCAAACATAGAAAAAGACTTGGACATCCATGTACAGAGACATTGAGAACACCATTAAGACAAGATCAAAGAAAGACTTTCCCACACCATTTAATAATAAAAATGACTAACAGAGAGACCAAGAAAAAATTTTAAAACATAGAGAACAAAAGAATACTTGACATTCATAGGAAAAACAATAAAAATCACTCTAGACTTCTCAACTCAAGTCATGAATACTGAGAAGGCTAGTATGATATACTCCAGACCCTGAAAGAAAACAACTTCCAACCAAGACTGATATATCCAGCAAAGATATCAATCAAAATTGATGGAGGAATAAAAATGTTCCAAAACAAGAGGAAACTAAAATAATTTATGACTACCAAGGTTATACAGAAAAACTACTTAAAAATAAAATATAAAGAAAAAAAGGAAATCCCACAACCACAAAAGAGATGAAGTCCACCAGATAGTCAACTAAACAAAAAAGAAATAACACTACATCAAACAGAAAATAGAACTCAAAATGACAGGAAACAAAAATCGTATCTCAATAATAACCATAACTCAATGTCAAGGGTCTGAACTCCCCAATTAAAAGACATAGACTGGCACTGTGGATTAAAAAACATAATCCAACTATATGCTGCTTGCAAGGCACTCATCATAGAGCCAAAGATATCTATATGCTAAAGGTGAAAGAATGGAAAGATATACCATGCAAATGGAGAACAAAAGCAGAGATAGCAATGCTCATATCTGACAAAACTGACTTTAAGCTAAAACACATCAGAAGAGACAAAGCAAGTCACTTCTTATTAATATAAGGAACAACCCAACAAGAATATATAATGATACTAAGCATTTATTCCCCAAATGTGGGTTCACCCACTTTTGTAAAACAAACTCTTCCAGATATCAGATCTCAAATAGACCCAAATACAATACTATTAGGAAATTTCACCAATACACTCACACCACTAGATTGATCTTCCAGATGAAAGATGAGTAGCAATTCTTCAGACATAAAGAACAAACACTATAAGCCAAATGGACCTAATAGATATTTATAGAATATTTAAACCAGCAACAGCTAAATACACTTTTTTTTCAGCTGCTCATGGAACCATCTACAAAATAGGCCACATCCTAGGCCACAAAGAAAGCACCAGCAAATTAAAACAATATAATTCCCTGCATCTCCTCAGATCACAATAGAATGAAAGTAGAAATCAACAACAGGAAAACCAAAAGAAATGCATTGACTATGTAGATCACTTTTTTATAGAATGGCCATTTTTATAATATTCATTTTGCCTATCCAAGATCAAGGGAGATCTTTCCATCTTCTAAGATCTCTTTTAATTTCTTTCTTTAGTGTTTTATAATTTTTATTCTAGAGGTTTTTTTTTTGCCTCCTTGGTTAGGTTTATTCTGAGGTATTTTATTAGAGTTAATATGAATGGAATTCCTATCAAAATACTAATGTCATTCTTCACAGACCTAGAAAATTCAGTTTCATATGGAGAAGCAAAAGATTCAGAAGAGCCAAAACAATTCACAGCAATAAGAATCATACATTAGGCATCTCAATTCCTGACTTCAAATTATACTACAGGGCTATAGTAATAAAAACAGCATGGTATTAGCATAAAAACAGACACATAGATCAGTGGAACAGAAGAAAAGTTGTAGAAACAAACTCACACACTTATAGCCAATTGATTTTTGACAAAGGTGCCAGACACATACGTTGAAGAAAGACAGCCTATTCAACAAATGGTGTTGGGAAAACTGGTTATTTAGTTGTAGAAAAATGGAACTAAGTCCTTACCTCTTACCCTGTAAGAGTCAACTCAAAATGGATAGAACATCTGAAAGTTAGACCAGAGACTATAAAGCTACTAGAAGAGAGTGTAAGTTTAATACTCGAACAAATAGGCACAGGTACAAACTTCCTCAACAATACCCCCAAAGTTCAGGAAATTAAAACAAGAATTAATAAGTGGGATGGTATTAAACTAAAGAGTTTTGGTTCATCAAAGGAAACCATAAAGAGTCTAAAGAGAAATCCTACAGATAATTTTAAAATGTTTAACATCATTAACAATCAGGAAGATGCAAATCAAAACTATAGTGAGATTCCCTCTAACCTCTATCAGAATGGCAATCATCAAGAGGTCAAATAACAATAAATGTTGGCAAAGATGTGGGGAAATAGAAACAATTTTGGCCTTTTGGTGGGATTGCAAATTAGTTTAACTGCTATGGAGATCAGTGTGGAGATTTCTCAGAAAACTGGGCATGGATCCACTATACTACTCCAAGGTATCTTTCCAAAGGAGCTGAAATCATAGAACTACAGTAATATCCATACCCTTGTTCATAGCAGCACAATTCACAATAGCCAAATTATGGAACCATCCTAAGTGTCCATCAACAGATGAATGGATTACAAAATTATGGAATATATACACAATGGAATTTTACTGAGCAATAAAGAACAAAATTATGTCATTTGCAAGGAAATGGAAGGATATGGAGAGTATCATGTTGAGATTAGCCAGTCACAGATAGTGAAGGGTCAAATGTTTTCTCTAATATGGGCAAGCTAGGGAGTAATTGCAATACCAGAGAGACTCCAGATAATGGAGGAGAAATCTCAATGGAGTCAGGGAGGTGGTCTAAGGGAAGAGAAAGGGGAAGAGTGAGGTTCATATATATATGTAATTTTCCTATATAACTATGGTGCCATTATCATATCTAATAGAATTACCTGGTACCATCTTATATGTAGCTCATAATAAAAATAAAAATGCCTCAGTTTTATTCTTGTATGTGTATATATGTGTGTGTGTGTGCCGCTGGGGATTGAACCCAGAGGCATTCTACCTCTGAGCTACACCCACAACCCCACTTTTATTCTGAAACAGGGTTTCATTAAGTTGCTGAGACTGGCTGAAAACTTGCAATCTTCCTGTCTCAGCCTCCAAGTACTGGAATTACAAGCCTGCACCACCATGCCTGGCTTTTTTGTTTGTTTGTTTATTTGTTTGTTTCTGTACTAGAGATTAAACCCAGGGGCACCTTCTTTCTGAGATAAACCACATTCCTTTTAATTTTTATTGTATTTTTGAAACAGGGTCCATCTGGGTTGATAGGAGTCTTGCTAAGTTGCTGAAGCTGGCCACAGACCTGTTATCCTCCTGTCTCATCCTTCCCTGTACTGAGATTACAGACATTCACCACCACACCTGGCCTCAGTTATCTTATTGTAGGTTTGCTTAAATTAGAGTCAAAGCCAAGTCTAATATGACATATGGTTATTATCAGTCTGGGCCTTCTTTAGTGCGAGGGTAGTACATCTTTTTATTTTATTTCATATTTTTATGTTATTGTAATTTTTTAGAAAGGTCATTAGATCTAAAGAATGTTCCCTAATAAAGATGTGCCTCTTTGTTACCCGTATCTTCATTATTTCCTACAAATTGGAAATAAGTTCTAGAGACTAGCACTCCTCTAGACTCGGGTTCAATCATTTGTTAAGAATATTTCATAGATACTGAAAAATACTTTATGTTCATTACGTCAAGAGACACAAAACACTTGACTATATCCCTAGGGCAATGTGAATATTTACCAGTGAGTTCAGGTTGTGATAATCTCATCCTTCTATTGTTCTTTTTCTCATCAGTATTTCATGTGATTACTCCCGGCCCTAATGATCATTGCCAGACTATATGATTACATTGAAGGCTGCAAAATATTTTCTCTCATTCTCTCTAAACGTATTAGCTATAGTCTTTTTAAATAAAAATTCATTTTTTCAGATAATAGGGTGAATTTGATAACCTAAAATGCACGTCCAAAAAGAAAAAAGCATTTAGTTATTAAAGTTTTAGAGAAAGGATTTGGGTATTATTAATTCTAATATAACTAATTGGAAGAGGTATGGTGTTTCTCTCTCTGTCTTAACTCTTCTCACATATTATCATAAATTTATAGGATTTTATATGTGGAATGACTTTGAATTAATTTAACTTATTCTTTTTGATGCTTACATTGTGCCATCTTTGCATTTTTAACCAACAGAAGTCCCTTTATATTGGACAGTACTTTTGACATGACCCATAAGCCTTTGATTTGCTCTTTCTGGCACAAAAGATGTTCCAGACTTGTGGAGCACCAGTCTACCCCCACATCTGGAACTAGCCATCACTGGTAGGTATAGTTTCACAGTCAGGGCACTAGATGAGCTCATTATTTCTCAACTTTCTTTACTTCCAAAAATTTCCTATTGTGAGGGCTAGAATATAGGTATTTGAGAACCAATAGTAAACTCATTCTAATATTTTGAATACAAATTTGTTGCTTTTTTTTCTAAGAGCATGCTAAAATGTTTTTGTCTTTTAGTTGTAGACCTTTGATTATAAAATTTTCTTGATAGGTTAAATTCTACCTTGCCAGATATCAAAATTGCAACCTTTTATTTCTTTCCATTTATATTTTGCCTAGTATACTTTTGCCCATTATCTTATTTTTAACTCTTTCTGAATCACTTTATATTCAGTATTTATCTTGTGTTCAACCAACAGTTAGATGTGGATTTGTTAGCCAATTTGAACACCTTTTTTTCTTTTTTAAATAAAGCTAAGCGCTTTCATACTAATTAATAAACTACTAAAATTTTTAATTTCTGCCATATGGTTTTACAACATATTTATATACACATGTGTTCACACTAAATATTTCATTATATTATCACATTTTAAAAGGTTTTTATTGGAATTTGTTTGCATTTTCAGTATACCTTTTTGTTTCTGTGTTTTGATTTTATCAATTCCTTTCTTGATGTAGTATTTTTAGTGCTCTCTTTAGTAGATAATGTTTAGTAGCTACCTATAATACATAGAGGAGATAGCACCATTTTTTCTTTTTCCTCCCCTACCATTACTCATTTCAATAACAAATACTAGCTTAAATGTACCTTTGACTCTGAAAATTAAATATTATATAATATTTTTCTGCTTATTTCATCTTAAAATGCAACCAATGAGGTCACCGGCAAACATATTCAACTATTCATACACTTGAATCTTCTTCCACTTTTGTTAGTTGTATCTATATTATCTGAGTACATGCCATTTACAAAGCATCTTGTCATCTTCATCATCTTTATTATTTCAAGGTTCACTTACTCCTAGAATTTACACCGCAACTTGTCCAGTCATTCTGGTGTCTGTCCCTGAAACTTATTCTTCAATGTATTCTTAGCCAAGGCTCATGAGAATAATGTTCTCTAAGTGCTCAGGAGAAAATTGGGAAAGACCAAGAAACTATATGCTTGCTGTGATACACTGTTGGAAATTCTAGACTAGGCATTTATTAGGTCTTAACCATGACAGATGATTTAGAGATAAACTCATGCAGTTGCCTTCAAAAGTTCCCAGCCAGTATTACACAACAGTGCTATCTTACACTTGGAATTTCAGGGTTCTTCTAAGACATTCTCCTGTTTTGGTAACTTATTACCTATATTTCTGAACAGAAGATTTCTTTAAAAAAAAAAAAAAAAAG
>PVLC010048763.1:0-10654 GCA_004027655.1 Graphiurus murinus | reverse complement strand
ATTCTACCTCCGAGCTATACCCCCAGTCCTATTTTTTATTCTTTATTTTGAAACAGGGGCTCTCTAAGTTGTGGAGTGCCTCACTAAGTAGCTGATGCTGGCCTCGAAGCTGAATCCTCCAGTCTCAGCCTCCCAAATGCTGGGATTACAAGCATATGCCACCATGCCCGGCTCTTTTTTTTTTTTTTGTGGTACTGGGGATTGAACTCAGGGGCATTCTACCTCCGAGCTACACCCCCAGCCCTATTTTTTATTCTTTATTTTGAAACCGAGTCTCACTAAGTTGTGGAGTGCCTCACTAGGTAGCTGAGGCTAGCCGCGAACCCGGATCCTCCTGTCTCAGCCTCCCGAATGCTGGGATTACAAGCGTGCGCCACCATGCCGGCTCCCAGCTCTATTTTTTATTTTGAAACAGAGTATTGTTAAATTGCTGAGACTGCCCTTGAATCTATGTTCCTTCTGTCTCAGCTTCCCAAATATTGGGATTACAGGTTTGTGCCACCATGCCTGGCTTGATTTTTTATTTTGTTTTTGTTTTTGTTTTTTCGGTACTGGGGATTGAACTCAGGGGCATTCTACTTCGAGCTATACCCCCAGCCCTATTTTTTTTTTATTCTTTATTTTGAAACCGAGTCTCACTAAGTTGCGGAGTGCCTCAGTGGGTAGCTGAGGCTGGCCGCAAACCCGGATCCTCCGGTCTCAGCCTCCCAAATGCTGGGATTACAAGTGTGCGCCACCATGCCCGGCTTGGTTTTTTATTTTGGTTTTTTTTTTGCAGTACTGGGGATTAAACTCAGGGGCATTCTACCTTCGAGCTACACCCCCAGCCCTATTTTTTATTCTTTTATTTTGAAACCGCGTCTCACTAAATTGCGGAGTGCCTCACTAGGTAGCTGAGGCTGGCCTCAAACCCGGATCCTCCAGTCTCAGCCTCCCGAATGCTGGGATTACAAGCGTGCGCCACCACGCCCAGCTTGATTTTTTATTTTGAAACAGGGTCTCACTAAGTTGCTGAGGGTCTTGCTAAATTGCTGAGGCTGGCCTCAAACCTGCAATTCCTCTGTCTCAGCTTCCCAAGCAAATGAGATAACAGGCATGCACTATCACACCCAGGTAGTTCTGGAGCAGAATCGCCTGTGTGCAGGGATTGTGTCTTCATCTGGACTTCCAGTGCCTACCACAAAGCCTGGCACATATGTGGTACTTATAAATATGTTTATTTAATAAATGAACAGATTGCTGCTGTCAAGTCAGCCTGTGGAGTGATTCATTGCAGCAGCTTATGCACATATCATTGGCTTGCCTATGTCTCACTCCACCTGAAATCCTGTGGAGCAGGGCTGTGAGGGAACCCACACTCAGCAACAGGTACCATAGCAGCTAATAATGACAGGTTACTGGAAGACCAGGAAAACAACAAAGCTCAAGTATTTTACCAACTGAAATGCTCATTCAGAGTGAAGTAAACAGGTTCTGTCTTAAGGAGAAACTCTTAACTTTGGAAGCATGAAACTCATAACTACCTTAAAACATTACCAACAAGCCGAGTGTGGTGGCGCACGCTTGTAATCCCAGCATTCGGGAGGCTGAGACCGGAGGATCCGGGTTCGCAGCCAGCCTCAGCTACATAGTGAGGCACTCCACAACTTAGTGAGACTCGGTTTCAAAATAAAAGAATAAAAAATAGGGCTGGGAGTGTGGCTCGGAGGTAGAATGCCCCTGAGTTCAATCCCCAGTACCGCAAAAAAAAAATAAAATAAAATAAAAACATTATCAACACCTCTGAGGGGAAAGAAAAGAACCTGAAGTAGATTGTGTGCGTGCGTGCGTATGTGCGTGTGTGTGTGTGTGTGTGTGTGTGTGTGTGTATTTGTACTGGAAATTGAATCTAGGGGCATTCTACCTCTAAGTTATACCTCCAACCCTTTTGGTACCAAAGATTGAACCCAGGGACATTGTACCTCGAACTACACTCCCAGCCCTTTTATTTTGAAATAGGGTCTCGCTAAGTTGCTGAGGCTAGTCACAAACTTGCAATCCTCCTATCTCAGCCTCCCAAGTACTGGGATTACAAGCCTGTGCCACTGTGCTGGCTTCAACTTTATTTCTTGTGGTACTGGATATGGAACCCAGGGGCATTCTACCTCTGAGTCACACCTCCAGCTCTATTTTATTCTTTTGTTTTGAAACAGGGTCTCACTGAGTTATTGATGGCCTCACTAAGTTGCTGAAGCTGGCTTTGAACCTGTGACCCTCCTGTTTCAGTCTTCCAAGTACTGGGATTACAAGTGTGCACCACCATGCCCGGCCCCAGCCCTATTTTTATTTTTATTTATTTTTTGCGGTACTGGGGATTGAACTCAGGGGCATTCTACCTCCAAACTATACCCCCTATTTTTTATTCTTTATTTTGAAACAGGGTCTCACTAAGTTGCGGAGTGCCTCACTAGGTAGCTGAGGCTGGCCATGAACCCGGATCCTCCGGGCTCAGCCTCCCAAATGCTAGGATTACAAGTGTGCGCCACTACGCCTGGCCTATTTTTATTTTTTAATTTTGAAACGTCTGTCTTTCACTAAATAACAGTGGGCCTCACCAAATTGCTAAAGCTGGCCTCAAACCTGTGATCCTTCTGCCTTAGCCTCTCAAGTACTGAGATTATCTTTTTTTTTTTTTAGGTATGAAACTCAGGGGCATTCTATCTCTGAGATACACCCCCCAGCCTTATTTTATTTTTTATTTGGAAACAGGGTCTCATTGAGTTGCAGAGGGTCTCACTAAATTGCTGAGGCTGGCCTCAAATCTGCATCCGCCTGTCTCAGCCTCCTAAATACTGGGATTACAAGTATGGGCCACTATGCCTGGCTTCACATATTTGTGTATGTGTGTGGCACTGGGGATTAAACCCAGGGCCATTCTACTTCTATGCTACACTCCTAAGCTCAATTTATGTTTTTATTTTGAAACAGGGTCTCACTAGGTTGATGAGTCTTACTAATTGCTGAGACTGCCCTCGAACCTGCAATCCTCCTATTTTAGCCTCCCAAGTACCGGGATTACAGGTGTGCGTTACCATGTCCAGCTCATTCATGTTTTTTAGGATTCCTCTGCTACACTAAATTGGTCCTTTCATCTCTGGTAAAGAGAAAAGTGTCCCTAAAGACCACAATAGAGATGAGATGTGCCTTTCTAGGTTCAAGTAGTAGTTTCAATTTGCTTAATTATTTTGGTATGGGGATTTAAACTGGGACCTTGCACATGCTAGGCAAGTGCTTTACTACTGAGCTACATTCCAGCTTTTTGTTTTTTGGGCACTAGGGATTGAATCCAGGGGTACTCTTATCTCTGAACTACACCCCCACCCCATATATATGTGTGTGTGTGTGTGTGTGTATGTATATATATATATATATATATATATATATATATATATATATATATATATATTTTTTTTTTTTTTTTTTTTTTTTTTTAAACAGGGTCTAAATTGAGGAGGGCCTCACTAAGTAGCTGAAGCTGGCCATGAACCGACATCCTCTTGTCTCAGCCTCCCAAGTACTGGGATTACAAGCATGCACCACCACACCTGACCTCCAGCTTTTTGAGTTTTACTTTCAGAGAGGGTCATGTTAGATTGTTCAGTTTGACCTTTAACTTGCCATCCTCCTGCCTCAGCCTCCTGAATAGAGAGAAAGAAAGAACAAAGCCAGGTGTGGTGGTGTACGCTTGTAATCCCAGTACTTGGGAGGCTGAGACAGGAGGATTGCAGGTTCGAAGCCAGCCTCAGCTACTTAGTGAGGTCCTCTGCAACGTAGTGAGACCCTGTTTCAAAATAAAGAATAAAAAATAGGATAGGGGGTGTAGCTTGGAGGTAGAATGCCCCTGGATTCAGTCCCGAGTACTGGAAAAAAAAAAAAAATGTTTTTGTGTAGCAACAGAAAAACTAAAGGAGGAAACAGAAGCCACTTCTCTCTCTCTCTCTTTTTTTTTTTTTTTGGTGTGGTTCTGGGGATTAAACTCAGGCATTCTAGGGATTGAACACTCAGAGGCATTCTACCTCCAACCTACACCCCTATCCCTCCCAGTACTTGGGAGGCTGAGACAGGAGGATTGCAGGTTCGAAGCCAGGGTCTAAGTTACTGACAGCCTCACTAAATTGCTGAGGCTGGCTTTGAACCTGCAATCCTCCTGTCTCAGCCTCCCAAGTACTGGGATTACAAGCATGTGTCACCATACCCAGTACACTTTTTTTTTTTTTTTGCGGTACTGGGGATTGACCTGAGGGGCATTCTACCTTCAAGCTATACCCCCAGCCCTATTTTTTATTCTTTATTTTGAAACAGGGTCTCACTAAGTTGCGGAGTGCCTCACTAGGTAGCTGAGGCTGGCCGCGAACCCGGATCCTCCAGTCTCAGCCTCCCAAATGCTGGGATTACAAGCGTGTGCCACCATGCCTGGCCTGATTTTATTTCTTATTTTGAAACAGGGTCTCACTAGGTTGATGAGAATCTCACTACTTGCTGAGGCTGTCCTTGAACCTGCAATCTTCCTGCCTTCGCCTCCCAAGTACAGGAGGCTTTTGTTTGGAAGTACTAGGGATTGAACCCAGGGGCATTCTACCTCCGAGCTATACCCCTAGTCCTATTTTTTATTCTTTACTTTGAAACAGGGTCTCACTAAGTTGTGGAGTGCCTTACTAGGTAGCTGAGGCTGGCTGCGAACCCGGATCCTCCTGTCTCAGCCTCCCGAATGCTGGGATTACAAGCATGCACCACCACGCCCGGCTTATTCTTTATTTTGAAACCGGGTCTCACTAAGTTGCGGAGTGCCTCACTAGGTAGCTGAGGCTGTCCTGGAACCCAGATCCTCCGGTCTCAGCCTCCCGAACGCTGGGATTACAAGTGTGCGCCACCACGCCTGGCTAACATTTTTCATTTGTTTGAAAAGGGTCCCAGCATCTGTTGAGAGAAACACAACTTAGGGTAGGTGCCTTCTTTAAAAAAGATAAAAAGAAACTACAGGTCAAAGATTTGCTTTTAATTAAAAAAAAAAAAAAAATCCTCCCACTCCTATGTATGTGCTTTCTTTTTTGACCTAGTTTTCCTTTATGTTGTCTGCAGTTTCTCTATATTTTTCCTGGTGCAGTAAACAATGCAATCAGAGAAATAAAAACCAGGGTCCACTCTTGCCCCAAACACTGAAGAGGGTCAAAGAGAAGGAATCACAGCACAGAAAATGGCCCAGCTCTAAATATACAAACATTTAGGAAAAAAAAAAATACCCCCCCAAAGACATTATTATTGACATTCCTGGTACATTTCCTATAATATAATGTTGCAGACAATGTTTCATTCCCAGGGAGTCCAGCTCACTCAGGAGACATCTAGTTGGTGCCTCAGGAAAGGCTGGGGGTGTTACTAAGTCTTCCCTGCCAAGCCTAAGGCTTTTTATGAGCTCAGTATCTCACAGAAACATCTGTGGTATAAATGAATCTAAAAGGAGATGAAGGCAGGCACCTGTCACTGTTCTCCAACTCAGCCAAAAAGCTGCAGAGCGTGGGATCCAGGAGACAGATGCCATTAAGAGTTGAGGGATGGAAGGGAGAACAAGAGGAAGCACCAAATGAGTGGCTGCTTTTGGTTTCAAAGCCAAAAACAAAAAACAAAACAAAACCACTCAAAGTGGCTGCTGGTCTGCATAAGGAGCTCTCCTGCTCCTGGAGTCATGCAGTAAAGAAGATGGCCTTGGAGCTCCACCCCAGACACCCACAGTCCAGGAACCAGAGCAGTTTATACCACATCACACAGTTGGCAAATGATGGACCGATCCTAGGTTAGGAGTGTAAGTGCTTTGACAAAGTAGAGGCTAGGTGAGCTATCACCTTGAACCCCAAAACATAGCTGTGGCATCTCTTTCTGCAACGCCACAGGCCACTGCTGCTGCTTAGTCCGTAGACATGTACCCTTCCACTTATCACTGGCATTTTCTCAAAATGACACCCCTGGTAGCAACTCTCAGAGATCTCAAGAGGCATCAGTCCCACCTCCGGGAGATAATTCCCTCACCCATCCTTGCCAAAGCACTCCCCTTTCTGAGCTGCTGCTGGCAAGCTACCTTCCCCTCCAAGCAGAGTTCAACTTCTTTGTGTTTCAGAGTTTTGCATTGCCCTTTGAGGGTACTTCCCAGGATACAAAAGAAAGTGCACTTCTGCATCCGCATGCGAGCGGGCTGCCTTCCAGTATCAGGTCTGTGTTCCAGAGTTTGGTCAATACTTCCCTACAAGAATAAAACCACATGCGTACACAGACTTGTCTGGAAAGGGTTTCTGGTTATTTTGACGCCTCCCTGAAAGAAAGAACTTTCTTAGGGTTGGATGATTTGGACATTGAGTGACCTAACTCTCAACTGGTGGAAGGGCAGCTTGTTTTGTCCATGTTTCAATGAGGGAGTAGGAGGAACCCATTTTGAGTTACAACAATGAGATTTTGTTTAAAAAAGAAAGAAAAAAAGAAAGAATCCTATGTGGAAATGAGTGGGACAATGATAAAAATAAACAAATAATTAAAATTCCAAACCAAAACATATCTCCTGGCCCCAAGATCCCAAGTCAGTCCTCTAAGACCACAATCTCCACGTTGTGGACTTGATGCTGGTGTTCTTCCATCTCGGCCACAACTTTCTCCTCAGTCCTCAGCTCTGTCTCCAAGATGACTGCTTTGCCCTCAGTGTCTTCAGCCTCAGGGTCTGGGGCTGGGTCAATTTCAATGATGGTCTGCCCATCCTCTGAGGTGCTTTCCACAGCCTGGATTGCTGAGGTCAGGCCGGACTCCATGGCCACCAGCTCCACGGGGCTCACCATGGTGGTCATGTTGCCCAGGCCACTCCCATCCTGCATGGTGGCAGAGCTTAGCAGTGCCAAGCTAGATGAAGGATGGATGGTCACTGTGTCTGGTGAACTACTTTTGGCAGAGGAGACCACTGTGGCATAGCGGAAGAGCTGAGGGCCAGAAGGCAGTGTGTGGACAGTCACAGGACTGGAGCCCTGGCTGAGGGTGGCCACTGGAATATTGCCCATGGAAAACGACTGGCCCACTGGGGTGATGGTGATGGGTGAGATGACTGTGAACTGAGGCTGCTGGACAGGAGGAGAAGGGCTCAGGACGGTGGTGGAGGCTGGCCGCTGGAGACGGGGCCTTTTTGGAGGCTTAGGAGTGCTCACAGGCATCAGTACCACATTTTGAACTGTCTGGGATTTCAGCCTATGATCCTGGGCTTGCTTCTTTTGCTCTTCCAACTGACGTTCCAAGTCTATAGGGGGGAAGAAAAAAAGACTTTGTGTTGAGTGAAGCTGAAGTATAACCTATAACCTTGGAAGGTTAAAGTGGGAGTCAGGAGACATGGGGTCCTGTCCTGGCTTACCCGCTATGTAGCCTCAGGGACAAGCCACACCACTGTTTTCAAAATGACTAGACTGGGGTGAATTTAAAAAATCCCTTCAGCCGGGCGTGGTGGCGCACGCTTGTAATCCCAGCATTTGGGAGGCTGAGACCAGAGGATCCGGGTTCGCGGCCAGCCTCAGCTACCTAGTGAGGCACTCCGCAACTTAGTGAGACTCGGTTTCATAAAGAATAAAAAATAGGGCTGGGGGTATAGCTCGGAGGTAGAATGCCCCTGAGTTCAATCCCCAGTACCACAAAAAAAAAAAAAAAAAAAAAAAAAAAAATCCCTCCAGTAATTATATTTCATCCTGTAATTATAGGCAGGGCAACAGTTCAGGATCTTTTTGAAGCTGTGATCCTACTTTATTCAACTCAGAAGTTCCTCTAGCATTTGGTTACTTATCACCAAATGCAAATGCAAACCAAGGAAGCCTCCAGTTGGTCCTTGTGTGTGTGTGTGTGTGTGTGTGTGTGTGTGTGTGTGATGCTGGGGATGGAACTCAGGGGTAGAATACCCATGAGCTATTCCCCTAGTCCCTTTTATTTTATTTTATTTATGGTACTGGGGATGGAACCCAGGGGCATTCTACCACTGAGCTACACTCCCAGCCCTATTTTATTTATTTATTTATTTATTTATTTTTGTGGTACTGGGGATAGAACCCAGGGGCATTCTATCTCCACGTTAAACCCCTAGCCCTATTTTTTTATCCTTTATTTGGAAACAGGGTCTCACTAAGTTGCAGAGGGCCTCATTAAGTAGCTGAGGCTAGCAGTGAATCTGCCATTCTCCTGTCTCAGCCTCCCAAGTACTGGGATTATAAGCATGCGCCACCACGCCTGGCTTTGTTTTTTATTTGGAAACAGAGTCTTGCTGAGTTGCTCACTATGTTGCTAAGGCTGGCTCTGAACCTGCAATCTTCCTGTCTCAGCCTCCCAAGTGCTGGGATTACAGGTGTGCGCCACCATGCCTGGTTTGGCGTCAATATTATATGTATGCTTTCCACCACTCCATCTCTTCTGGGCTGTTTTCTTTAAAAAAGCAAAATCTAATACTATGTGAATTAAAAATAAAAAAAGTAAGCTGAGTGTGGTGGCACATGCCTATAATTCCAGTACTTTGGAGGCTGAGACAGGAGGATCACAGGTTTGAGGCCAGCCTCAGCAATTTAGCAAAGCTCTCAGCAATTTAGCAAGACCCTGTTTCCAAATAAAATATAATATGAGACCAGGGTATAACTTGGAGGTCGACTGTCCCTGTGTTCATTCCCCAGCACCTCCTTCCCCTCCAAAAAGAAATGGGAAAAAAAAGGGTGAATTCCAACAGATATCACAAAGAAATGGCAAGATTCAGGGATATTTGCAAAATATCTCCTAAGAAGAGAGATAAGTTATACACACCTGTCAGAGTATAGAGAAAATGTTCCTCTCCCTGCTCTACTTGGTTCTTTCTGTTGTCCAAAACTTTCTTGACTGTGTCCATTAGGCCAAATGTATGGGCTACGTTGTTGAGAACAGCAGCATCTATTTAAAACAAAACACATGTTTGTAGAGCTCAAACAGAACTGTTCCACCGGATCCCTGCTGTGCTGTTTTTTTGTTGTTTTTTGTTTTTTTTCAGTACTGGGGATGGAACTCAGGGGCATACTACCTCTGAGCTGCACACCCAGCCCTATTTTTTATTCTTTATTTTGAAACAGGGTCTCACTAAGTTGTAGAGGGCCTCACTAAGTAGCTGAGGCTGGCCACGAACCTGGGATCCTCCTATATCAGCCTCCCAAGTACTGGGATTACAAATGTGCGCCACCACGCCCGGCTGTGCTTCTTTTTTGTTGTATATATTTTGTGGTACTGGGGATATTGAACCCAGAGCCTTCTATCTCTGAGCCATACCCCCAATCCTATTTTTTTTTTTTTTTTTTTGCGGTATTGGGGTTGAACTCAGGGCCATTCTACCTCTGAGCTACACCCCCAGTCCTATCTTTTATTCTTTATTTTGAAACAGGGTCTCACTAAGTTGCAGAGGGCCTCACTAAGTAGCTGAGGCTGGCTGTGAACCTGTGATGCTCCTTTCTCAGCCTCCTGAGTACTGGGATTACAAGTGTGCCCCACCACGCCCAGCTTATTCTTTATTTTTGAAACAGGGTCTCACTAAGTTGCATAGTGCCTCACTAGGTAGCTGAGGATGGCCGCAAACCCAGATCCTTCTGTCTCAGCCTCCCAAATGCTGGAATTACAAGTGTGTGCTACCACGCCTGGCACAATTTTCTTTCTTATTTGGAAACAGGGTCTCACTAGGTTGATGAAAATGTCACTACTGCTAAGGCTGTAGCTGAGGCTGGCCGTGAACCCAGATCCTCCGGTCTCAGCCTCCCAAATGCTGGGATTACAAGCGTGGGCCACCACACCCAGCCAGCCACAGCTATTTAGTGAGGCTCTCCCCAACTTAGTGAGACCCCATTTCAAAATAAAAAATAAGAGCCGGGTGTGCATTCGCGAGGCTGAGACCGGAGGATCCGGGTTCGAGGCCAGCCTCAGCTACCTAGTGAAGCACTCCGCAACTTAGTGAGACCCGGTTTCAAAATAAAGAATAAAAAATAGGGCTGGGGGTATAGCTTGGAAGTAGAATGCCCCTGAGTTCAATCCCTAGTACCGCAAAAAACACAAAAAAACAAAAAAACAAAATAAAAAATAAAAATAGGACTAGGGGTGTAGTTCAGAGGTAGAATACCTCTGGGTTCAACCCCTAGTATCGCAAAAAAAAAAAAAAAAGTAAATAAATAAATAAAACAAAAAGGAAAAAGGGCTAGGAGTATAGTTTGGAGGTAGAATGCCCCTGGGTTCAATCACCAATACCATATACACAACTTAGTGAGGTCCTCTGCAACTTAGTAAGACCCTGCGTCAAAATAAAGAAAAAATCCAGATGTGGTGGCACATGCTTGTAATCCCAGTACTTGGGAGGCTAAGACAGGATAATTGCAGGTTAGAGGGCAGTCTCAGCAAGTAGTGAGACTCTTTTTTTTTTTTTTTTTTTCGGTACTGGGGACTGAACTCAGGGGCGTTCTACCTCCGAGCTATACCCCCAGCCCTATTTTTTATTCTTTATTTTGAAACCGAGTCTCACTAAGTTGCGGAGGGCCTCACTAGGTAGCTGAGGCTGGCCGCGAACCCGGATCCTCCGGTCTCAACCTCCCGAATGCTGGGATTACAAGCA
>PVLC010048762.1:0-10653 GCA_004027655.1 Graphiurus murinus | reverse complement strand
TTTTTTTCCCTAAAGCTCCATCTGAGTAATGTTGAACAAATTTATGGATGATTATTTGGAAAGTACAGATATTGCTGTTTCTCTCCAGGCTTACTGCAGTATATTATATCTAAAGCCAAGAATGCAGATCATCTTACGTGGACAGAAAGTGAAGACACAGCTCGTTTCGAAGAGTCTTGCCTACATAGAACGTGACGTTTATCGACCTAAATTTTTAGTATCCTTTATTTTTTGATGCTGTATAGGCGTGTGTCAGTCAAGCCTATTCTCCTTTCCGTCTTTATCCTGATTCATCCTTTTCCTCTTTTATCCTGATGTGGTCTTTAATTCTCCAACTTTGCCCTTCTCTCTATATTTTAGGATTCATTAGTGATGAAATAGAAAGGATGATTTGAAGAGAAGTTTTATTTTTATTTTTTTAAATAATTTTCCTTAACATTTTAAGACCAGAACAGTGAGAATTACTTTTGGATTCAATTGCCGAAATAAAGATCATTATGGGATAATGATGTATCACCGAAATAGACTCATCAAAGCTTATGAAAAAGTTGGGTGTCAGTTAAGGGTAAGCTTTAATTTTTGAAAATGTTTATTTTGAATGAAAGTTAGAATAATATTATTAAATCAAAGGCAAAACTATTTTAAGTGTTTTATGCCCCTGACTTTTACATGTCATTCTTTTTTAAAACAGTAGCATGGCATTTTAACTGTTGTGTTAATTTTTTATTTGATCTTGAATAGTCCTATAAGGGGAGATAGAATATTTAATTCTTAATTTACTGATAAGGAAAGGGCTAATATGTAGATCATGTAGCTTGCTTGAGACTTAATAGCAAATATGGATCTCAGAAACAGACACGTGTTTTTTTTTTTTGTGTGTGTGTGTGTGGTGCTGGGGATTGAACCCAGGGGCATTCTACCTCCAAGCTACATTCACAACCCTTTTTTATTTGAAAACAGTTTCACTAAGTTGTGGAGGGCCTTGCTAAGTTGCTGGGGCAGGCTTTGAACCTCCGATCCTCTTGTCTCAGCCTCCCAAGTGCTGGGATTACAGGCATGCACCACCATGGCCAGCTTGATGCATGTCAACGACTCTGTTGTTGTGGAATTTGCTTTAGAATGCTGAGCGTAGCTCACTGTGTCCATCGCTCTATCCTGTACATGGTTTCACAGGAGCTTTTTTAGGGGATGTGTACATCTTCTACTAAATTCAGTGATAATTCTGAGAATCAACTTTATTGAAAAGGTTTTAGGGCTAGATATATTTTTGTTTTTCTAGTTCTCTGGTTTTTATTTTCTCCATTTCATTTTAAATTATTTGTAGAATGGGTGAGTACAGTAATGTGGATTTGTCTTAAACACTATTTAATAGGGGTTGTAACCCTGCTTTACCTATTTTACCTGGCATGAGCCCAGAATATAGCATTTATGTAGAACTAAGTGAATTTTGTTGGGCTCTTTGCAACCACTAATTTCAGATAATAAGTTTAAAATTCTGGCATTTGGAATGTGAGGTACAAATGGCATTTACTTAAAATGTTAATTTTCATTTATAATTGAAATGCTAATTTTTGGCAGAAATATTCTGTAATGTGCTGTTAAAGTTAAAAATCTTATTGGTAATTTGAAATGCATTTTTAGCAATAGGTCTTATTTCTACAGTGTTTTGGGATTCAAAGAAAACTGTTACAGAATGTAAATTCTTTTTCTTTATTTTGTCATTTATGAATTTGAGTTAACTTGGTAGAATACATAGCCCATTTTTCTAATCCAGTTAAATTTGGATTGTATATAGTTTCTGGTTAAGCTTGACCTTATAAAAATAGGCTGTTAGAGCAATGTTTTTTCTTTTTCTTTTTTTTTTTTTTGTGATACTGGGAATTGAACCCAAAGGCATTCTACCTCTGAGCTACATCTTCAGCCTTCTTTTATTCTTTTGAAACAAAGTAGTCTCTAGGTTGCTGAGAGTCTCACTAACTTGCTAAGGTACTGGGATTATAAGTGTGTGCCACCACGCCTAGCAGAGTTAATTTTTGTTTGTTTTTAATAGATGATGGAGTGAGCCAATATTTGTATTCTGTGGATGCAATAAACATTTTTTTAAATAGGTATCAGATACTCAGTGTTATTTACCATGCTCGGTGTTCAGCATAAAAAGATGCTAGGTAGGGATCATGCCTCAGCTCAGTTTGATGAATGTCCCCTGAGCATCAGAGAGTCTTCTGGAGGCAGGGATGATTGAGATGTCTCTGTTGAGTTCGCTGCCCTGGAACACCTGGGAGGGCTCTCCAGGCAGAGATAACTTCTGCACAGGAAGGAAAAAGGCTTGTGCGTCTGCCGTCATAAAGGTGTAATGTGCTATGGCTGGACCATTTTGTAAGGGGGGGGGGTGGAGCGAGACGGGAAGGATGAGGCTGGGGAGGAAGAGGACAAGAACTACCAACTCAAGCTCAAGGGGTCTTGTTATTACTGTGTGTGTGTGTGTTTTCTTTCTTGTGGCACTGGTCCTTGAACCCAGACCTTTTGCATGCTAGACAAATGCTTTACCATTGACACACACGCCAGCCCAATGTTTAAAATTGCTTTTTTTTTTGCAGTACTGGGGATTGAACTCAGGGGCATTCTACCTCTGAGCTAAACCCCCAGCCGTATTTTTTATTCTTTATTTTGAAACAGGGTCTCACTAAGTTGCGGAGTGCCTCACTAGGTAGCTGAGGCTGGCCACAAACCCGGATCCTCCGGTGTCAGCCTCCCAAATGCTGGGATTACAAGCATGCGCCACCACGCCCAGGTTAAAATTGCAATTTTGAGACAGAGTCTCCATAAGTCACCCAGGCTGCAATCCTCCTGCCTTAGCCTGCTGAGTACCTGGGATTACAGGCATGCACCACCATCCCTGCCCTACTGAGGTTTTTTGTTGTTGTTTGTTTGTTCGTTTGTTTGTTTGCAATACTGGGGATTGAACTCAAGGGCATTCTACTTCCGAGCTACACCCCCAGCCCTATTTTTTATTCTTTATTTTGAAACAGGGTCTCACTAAGTTGTGGAATGCCTCACCAGGTAGCTGAGGCTGGCCATGAACCCGGATCCTCCCGTCTCAGCTTCCCAAATGCTGGGATTACAAGCAAGCACCACCACACCCAGCAACTAAGGGGTTTTAATGGGACAGAAGTGTGGTTAGATTCACTTGCTTGGGTCTATAGTTGTGTTTACAAAACAGTTCATTTTATAAGTCACATTTTGTCTGTAGACTCCTTCATAATTATGAATAAATACACTTGTTAGTCACATGTAGTCAGAATATGACTCATAATTTGAGTCCATTATTTTAGCTAATAATATTTAAAACAATAACTGACATGAATTTTTATTTCATCGTTAGCAATTGGTTAAATGACTTTAACTTTTTTTTTTTTGGACATGGGGTCTTGGTATGTTTCTTAGACCGGCCTTGAACTCTTGGGCTCAAGTGCTCCTCCTGCCTCAGCCTCCCAAGTGCTGGGACTATAGGACTTTAAACTTCAGCTAGCAAACTTAAAAATAGTATATGCCAGAACCTTTCCTGGGTACTTCAGATACCGAGCTAAGTTATTTCTTACTCTAAGAAATTGCATACTACTAGTAGTCCTTTCCCCCTGTATAAATTTGGTGACGATACTTGTCTAAACGGACACTTATAACAGTGGGAATGGTTTTGGAGAAAAGCTCAAATATGTTTAGGAGTTAACTCCCAGGAACATAAATCCCCTACCAGAAAGTATTTTTTTCAGTCTAAATTTCATGAGACTTATATGAATAGAGTATAGGAAAATATTTTTTACAAATTGTAAATCTTTGTTTGAGTCTTTTGAGCATTATGTTCTATACCTCAAATGATGATTTCATTTTATTATTTCAGGCAAACAACATGGGTGTTGGAGTAGTTGGAATTATAGAATGTAATTTTCTTAAGCCAACTCATAATAAGCAAGATTTCGACTATACTAATGAGTACAGGTATGTTACGTATTTAAATTATTGACTGAGGATAATAGGAAATAGATTACCAAGAGGTCAGGAGTTTGCTATTTTCTATTAATTCAGAAGTATACCTCATAAATAAAGATAGAATAGAATATACTACTTGTGATGGAATAGATTATAATTCTTAGAATGAAAAAAGATGGTTAAATGCATTTTCTTTTCTCTCTCTCTCTCTCTTTTTTTTTTTTGATGGTACTGGGATTGATCCCAGGGGTATTCTGCCTCTGAGCTGTACCCCAGTCCTATTTTATAACAGGTTCTCACTAAGTTGCGGAGGGCCTTGATAGCTTGTTGAGGCTGTCCTCAAACCTGCAGTCATCCTCTCTCAGCCTCCCAAGTACTGGATTACAGGTGTACGCCATCATACCCAGATGTTAAATGCATTTTCTATGTAAGCCCCTTACCTATTTTTTAAAACATTCTATAATGTAGTTATAATTTTATGAAGTAAAATATAAACACAACCACAAGGTGGCAATATACTTAGTTTAGAAAAAGTTATGAAAAGCCAGGTACAGTGGCGCATGCCTATGATCCCAGTGTTTGGGAGACTAAGACAGGAGGATCACAGATTTGAGACCAGCCTCAGCAGTTTAGCAAGACCCTGTTTCAAAAGGGCTGGAGGTGGAGTGCCGAGGTCGAATGCCCCTGGGTTCAATCGGCAGTACCACAAAAAAGAAAGAGAAGAAAAAGTTGTGAAAGTGTTCCCAAAATAAACTTTTAGAAGAAGTCAATAATTTAAATAGGTAAACAGAAGGCCTGGCCAGTGCTGTGTTGCTGGAGGCTGTGGTGGGTTAGAGCCGGCAGCTGACAGAGCCTGGCCTGAAGGTACAGCTGGAGTCCTCTGGGAGCACTGTGCCCCAGACAGAGGGAAGCGCACACAGCCAGGCCATGTGCGTCCTGGATAGCTCGGTAGTGTGCCCACCCAGACCAGGAGACAGGGACGAAACACAAGCACTGGTGTGAGCAGCGATGCCACTGCAGGGGCGGCGGGCACACAGACGTGAGAGGGCGGCAGAGCAGTTCATCATCATTTTAGGTAACATGGAAACAGTCAACTTTTAGGAAATTTCCCACATATTACTTAAGAAAGAATGGTTTAAGTCTAGCAGAAACTTTTTTTTTTTGCGGTACTGGGGATTGAACTCAGGGGCATTCTACCTCTGAGCTATACCCCCAGCCCTATTTTTTATTCTTTATTTTGAAACAGGGTCTCACTAAGTTGTAGAATGCCTCACTAGGTAGCTGAGGCTGGCTGTGAACCCAGATCCTCTCGGCTCAGCCTCCCAAATGCTGGGATTACAAGCGTGCGCCACCGCGCCCGGCTTACAAACTCTTTTATTTGTTCATTTATTTATTTTTATGGTACTAGGGATTAAACCCAGGAGCATTTTGCCTCTGAGCTCTCCTCCCCCCCCCCAACCTCTGTTTTAGGTCTCACTAAGTTGCTAAGGGCCTCCACTAAGTTGCTGAGGCTGGTCTCGAGCCTGTAACACAAACCCTTGTAAAGGATTATGTGGCCACATAGCCTTTCCTTGGTAGTTAACATAAGAATACAAGAAAGGCAATTTATACCAGTCTTTCTCATTGTCACAGATATAAAGTCTTAATTGAAATGATAGCAAAAACCATTCAGCAACCTGTAAAAAGCATAACTTCCTTAAATCCAAATGAACTATAGACCAAGATAGCATGAGTGGCTTTAATATTGAAAAGTTAATGTAAGTCATCACATTGACTTTAAAAACAGAAAACTCTTAGTGTCATCTTTATAGATACAGAAAAACACTTGATAAATCTCAACATATACCTTTGATTTTCTTTTTTTTTTTTTTTTGTGGTACTGGGGATTGAACTCAGGGGCATTCTACCTCCGAGCTATACCCCCAGCCCTATTTTTTATTCTTTATTTTGAAACAGGGTCTCACTAAGTTGCGGAGTGCCTCACTAGGTAGCTGAGGCTGGCCTCGAACCCGGATCCTCCGGTGTCAGCCTTCTGAATGCTGTGATTTTCTTTTTTTAAGGAACTCTTAAAACCATGAATTGAAGAGTATGTTAAATAGTGTGTTTTGGGGTTTTTTTTGTTTTTCGTTTTTTTTGGGTGCTGGGAATTGAATCCAAGGGCATTCTACTTCTGAGCCACACCTCCAGCTCTATTTTTTATTCCTTATTTTGAAACAGTATCTTACTAAATTGCAGAGAGCTTCACTAAGTAGCTGAGGCTGGCCTTGAACTCGTATCCTCCGGTCTCAGCCTCCCAAGTCCTGGGATTATAAGCGTGGGCCTCCACACCTGGCTTAAAAAGAGTTTAATAAAGACAGCAAGCAACTTTTTTTTGTTTTTTGGTAGTGGGGATTGAACCTAGGGGTGTTCTACCTTCGAGCTACATGTTCAGTTCTATTTTATATTTCTATTTTGAAACAGGGCCTCCTTAAGTTTCTGAGTCTGGCCTTGAACCTGTGATCCTCCTTTCTCAGCCTCCTGAGTACTGGGATTACAGACAAGCACCACTGTGCCCGGCATCCCCTGCCCTGTTTATTTTTTATTTTGAAACAGGATCTCACTAAATTGCTGAGACTTGCTTGCACATGCGAATCCTCTTGCCACAACCTCCCAAGTACTGGGATTACAGGCATACACCACCACGCCCAGTATCAAGCATCGTTTATAATGGCAAATTATTGACAGCTTTGCTCCTTTGGTAGGAATGAGATAAGGATCTCAGCCGTTCACCATTGTTCTTGAGATAGCAGCTCAGACAGGCAAGAAAAACAAATGGAAATAAAAGAATTGGAGAGGAAGAATTAAAACTAACCTGTGGTTGACTGTCAATGATATAGAAAGTCCAAAGGATGCAAAGATTTCTACATCGAAAGCTAAAACACCTTGGAAAAAAATTTGAAATCTAAATAAGCAGGTATATCAGTTTTAAGAATGGAAGGCTAAGCCGGGTGTGTGGTGTACGTTGTAATCCCGGTACTTGGGAGGCTGACACAGGAGGATCCCGGGTTCGCAGCCAGCCTCAGCTCCATAGTGAGGCCCTCTGCAACCTAGTGAGACCCTGTTTCAAAATAAAGAATGAAACATAGGGCTGGGGGTGTAGCTCAGAAGTAGAATGCCTCTGGGTTCAATCCCCAATTCTGAAAAAAAAATAAAAAAGAATTGGAAGGCTGAATATTTTTGATGTTATTTTTTCTCTAAAATGATTAAATATAATTAAATCATCTAATTTTCTAGTTAAAAAAAAATAATAGTAGAGCCAGGCATGGTGGCGCATACTTGTAATCCCAGTACTCGGGAGGCTGAGACTGGAAGATACGTTTTCAAGGCCAGTCTCAGCTGCTTAGTGAGGCACTCTGCAACTTAGTAAGACCCTGTTTCAAAAAAAGAATAAAAATAGGACTGGGGGTATAGCTTGGAGGTAGAATGCCCTTGGGTTCAATCCCCAGTACTGTACCAAAAAAAAAAAAAAATAGAAATGTATTGGTGTTGATATTAGTAGGCTTAGTCTAAATGCCCTATGGAAAGCGAGAGGACTAAAGCTGCATACTCGTGAAAGTACAGCAAAGTAGGTAGGCTACTATATGCTTGAATACCACTAGATATTAACTTGTTAGAAAGCTGTAGTAACTTAGGAAGTATGGTGTTAGTGTAACGATAGACAAACTAGTAAAATAGAAAAGCCCAAAACCCATCCTTGATTCATCTGGTCACCTGATTTATCTCAAAGTGGGGAAATGATTATCTTTATTAGTCCTTCCATATGGACAAACTGTACCTGAACCTCTATCTTCCGAATGAAAGTCAAGTCCAGATGGCTTTTCAACCTGAATGAGAAAGATGAAAAGAGTAAAGCAAAATGTAAAGAAAAAAAAAAATACTTTTTTTTTTTTTTTTTTGTGGTACTGGGGATTGAATTCAGGAGCATTCTACCTCTGAGCTATACCCCCAGCCCTATTTTTTATTCTTTGTTTTGAAACAGGGTCTCACTAAGTTGCGGAGTGCCTCACTAGGTAGCTGAGGCTGGCCCAGAACCCGGATCCTCCTGTCTCAGCCTCCCGAATGCTGGGATTACAAGCATGCGCCACCACGCCCGGCTTAGAGAAAATATTTTTATGAACTTTATAGGTAGGTGGGTTTTTTATTTTGGTTTGGCTTTTAGATGTTTTGTTTTTTGAGGGGGGCAGTGCTAGAGATGGAACCTAGGCCTCATGTGCTGTAAAAGTTCTCTACCACTGAGGCACACCCTGGTTTATTAGGCAGGTTTTAAAATCAGGAACCCAAAGTATTAATCCTAATGAGTAAAAACAAAACTCTTGTTTAAAATGAAAATAATAGCCAGGTGTGGTGGCGCATGCTTGTAATCCCAGCATTTGGGAGGCTGAGACCTGAGGATCCAGGTTTGCAGCCAGCCTCAGCTACCTAGTGAGGCACTCCGCAACTTAGTGAGACCCTGTTTCAAAATAAAGAATAAAAAAATAGGGCTGGGGGTGTAGCTCGGAAGTAGAGTGCCCCTGAGTTCAATCCCCAGCACTGCCCAACAAAAATGAAAATAACATAACAGATGCTGGCAAAATGTAGAGCAGTCGGAATTTGCTTAAATCGCAGTAGGTGTGGAAATTATTAATCATTTTTGAAAACTGTGCAGTGCGTATCCTATGACCTTGGGTTCCCACTCCTAAGTCTCTTCTCTGCGGAAATGAGCACCATCCTATAGATTGAGGAATTCTGGCGAGAAAAAGAAATGAAAAAGAGTCAAAAAAGTGTTAAGAAACCAGGCCTGGAGGCACATTCCTGTAATCCCAGTACTTGGGAGGCTGAGGCAGGAGGATCGCAAGTTCATGGCCAGCCTCAGCTACTTAGCAAAGCCTCCCGCAACTGTTTAAAAAAAAATAGGACCAGGGGTGTAATTCAGAGGTACAGTGCCCCTGGGTTCTATCCCCAGCACCATCCACACACACACAGACACACGTGTGATGAGAGCTTAGTGAGCGAGGATGCATCCTAATTGGGTGTTTTTATGTGGTAGATAGCAGGACGCTTGAGGGAGCAATCAGAAGTCACCACAAGTTGAGTTGGGATGCGTTACAAAGTGCCCGATGCTGGCCTGGCAGCGTGTGAGATGTGAAGTCCTATAGAAGAGATCCATGGAGCAGGGGAGGGGTGGTCAGGGGAAGGAAAGGACAGGTGGCTGGAAGGAAACAGACCAAAGAATGTTACGTGTGCACGAAGGTGTCCCTGTTAACCTCACAGTTACGTACAATTATAATGTACCAATAAAATGTTTAAAATAATAAAAACTTAAACAAAAAGGGAAGTCTTGATTTTTTAAGAGCTTTATTTTAAATTCAGAATGTTACTCTGCCTGTATCTTGTGTTCTGTATACATGATTCCTGACATAGTAGGTGCTTAACTCATTAACAATAATAACCCAGTTGTGGCCTGGTGGGTAATTATAGTCTCAGTTTCATAGATAATGCTTTTTACTAATATCTTAGAATGGGAAAAGTCTTTAAAAAGTGAAGGTCTTAATTGTAAGACAAGATATTTTCAAGTATACTTGTTAATGAGTACTTTCATAAACAAGAAGTTCTGAGTTCTAATTTGAATTGAAGCTGTATGTTCACTGGTTGGGTTTGAAATGCAGGAAATCTCTGGTTCTCCCATTAATTGTTCTGCAACACTTTTATAACAAAGGACCCAGTATACTAATGATCTTTTTGTTGTTGTTCGTGGTGCTGGGGATCTAACCCCGGCTCTCAGGAATGCTAGAAAGTGCTCTGCTACTGAGCTGCACTGGGGTGTAACTTTATGTCTTATTTCCTGGATGGTTGTGTCTCTGCTCTAGGAAATTGGCGTTGCTTTGAATGTTCTTTATTAACCATACATTCTGGAGCTTTTTTTCTGCTTGCAGTATTCCTGTAACCATTACTAGATAATTTATGTTTTGTATTTGAAAAATTCAGTATTTCCTCTTGAATTGATTTTATAATTTACTTTTTAAAGGCTTACAATAACAGCATTGGGAGAAAAACTGAATGATTACTGGAATGAAATGAAAGTGAAGAGAAATTCAGAATATCCTCTAAGTTTGCCAGTTGAAGATATACAGTGAGTACATTTAGGAAAAATATTAACTCACTCTGATATCAAGATTGCTATTTCACAAGCTTAAGAGTTTAAACTCATAGTAAGAAATCTGCAGCATAACCTAGGCATGGTGGTGCACACTTGTAATCCCAGTACTTGGGAGGCTGAGACAGGAGGATTGCAGGTTTGCGGCCAATCTCAGCTACTTAGGCCATCTGTAACTTAGTGAGACCCTGTTTCAAAATAAAGAATAAAAAAAATAAGGCTGGGGGTATAGCTTGGGGGAAGAAAGCCCCTGTGGTCAATCTCCAGTTCTGCAAAAAAAAAAAAAGAAAGAAAAAAAAAAAAAAAACTACAGCATGAACCAGCACACTGCAAAGTAAATGGCTTTGAGCATGTGTACACACGAAGGATTCATAAAATAGTATTTGCCCATATATGTGTTCATGTTGATATCATTTATTTCATTTTTAAAACATCAATCGAAGCTGGGCGTGGTGGTACACGCTTGTAATCCCAGCATTTGGGAGGTTGAGACC